>JAUEJL010110809.1:0-12535 GCA_032274825.1 Drosophyllum lusitanicum | reverse complement strand
ATGGTCAAGATTAAATATTTTTTTAAATGAATGGTTCAGATCATCTAATAAATTTTATCAAATTAGTCTTTTATTTATATTAGAAGATAATAAATGAAATTACTTAATTTAAGCTAACTTTTATAATGAAACTTTGTGAGTTAAGAGTGACACAAAAGTTAAACCTCGATCTCGATTTAATGTTAATTGAGGTGTGTTTGATCATAGAGTTTTCAATGAGAATTGTTAATACCGTGTCTTAGTCTTGCTTTCACAAGAGTTAAGTGGACAACATACTTCATAGAAAATCAAGTTAATCATGTTTTAATAACGATTCTATGTCTTGGATGATAGGAGTCTAAATGAATTGCATCTTCATTATTGTATTTCCTTTATCATCGCTTATTCGTTTACTCTTTAATTATGTTTATTTAGTTTTTATTCTTATTAATATTAATTAAAGTAAAATTCTCTTTTTAAAGTTTGAGAGGTTAATCAATAGTGTAGTGATTTACTTATTCGGATTAGCATTAACCATTATATGACGGCAATACTTGACGGCAATACTTGGACTTATTATTTCTATAGTGCTACACGTTGTCTATTGTATGGTAGTTGACATTCGTATCTCCGAACTTAATTAATTTTAAAACCTGAATTTCACACACCACTTGCCAACACGATGACCAATATATAGTCGCTAGAATCAGCTTCGTCGTTGAGCATACTTCTTTATAATAAGTCATTTATTTTATTAATTCCATTAATGAAACCAGATGGTCGGCATACTTGTAATGATAACATACATCTAAAACCGACAACTCATACTAACCAGCAGGGGGGACTTCTTGCGCATGGCAATTCCATATGCGGCGCCTCACTCATGTCCAAATCCTCATTTTTCATTCCATTTGGCAACGCAATATCAAAGTTGTATATAATATTTGCTAACGCAAGTTCAATAATAGCCACCCCAAATTGAGCATCAGGGCATGATCTTCGACCTGCGCCAAATGGAAGCCATTCAAAATGAAAACCTTGATAGTTAAACGAATTGTTCAAAAACCTCTCAGGCCTAAACTCTGTTGGTTCTTCCCATAAAGTAGGATCTCTTCCTATTGCCCAAGCATTGATAATCACTTGTGTGCCCATTGCAATGTCATACCCCATCAGTTTTAAATCTTTCATCGATTTTCGAGGCATGAGAAGTGCACCTGGAGCATGTAATCGAAATGTCTCTTTTACAACAGCTTTTAGGTATGACATTTCCTTTAAATCCTCTTCAGAAACCATGGTTCTTCCTTGTGCTAAACTTGATACTTCTTGCTGTAGATTTCTCATTACTCTTGGGTTTCTTATTATTGCGCTCAATGCCCATTCTAGAGTCGTACATGTAGTATCGTTTCCAGCGAGAAATGTATCCTACATACAAGGAATATATTTACCTTTTAATGGATTTAAATTTAACTAGTTTATTTGCATATGCCCTATACATATTAGGGTGTTAATCGTGTTGTGTTCGGGTTAGCGTGTCAGAAACACATGAGTCGACCCTGGTCTATTTATTTATTCATATTAGGATTCAAAACAATAACATGTATATTGAAACCCGCGTAACCAGTTTAATTATACAAGTTATATAGCATGTTGATGGGTTATTAGAGGGTTGTTGTAAATGGGTCAACGAGTTGGAAGATCAACATGTTTAAAAATTAAATGATTTGCCAAAAATCATAATTTTAAATATTATGAACTTTCTGGTTTAATATTTCACAACTAAAATAATCAAATGGGTTAACGTGTCAATTCGTAAAATTTATGTATGATCATAACCCGAACTAATTATTATTTCCGTCATACAAGTCAACTTGAACCCAACTTGTTTTTTATACGTGTCAACTCAAACTCATTTATTTCATATTTTGTCGAAAATTGACACCCTTAATACATTGAGAGATGGGCAAATTGCATGAAAATGCAATAAACTTTGTCTTAGTTACCATTGTATACAACCAACTTTAAATTTTTAAAAATAATACAATTAACTTTCATAATTCTCTCATTGTATGTAAACAACTTTTTTATGTGTTTTGTTGTTTAGTTATCATTGTATACAATGAACTTTGTCATAACTTCCATAGTATACAACAAGTTGCATACAATGTGAAGATTATGAAAGTTGGTTGTATTATTTTTAAGAAAATAAAGTTAATTGCATATAATGGTAACTAAGACAAAGTTCATTATGTTGTAATGTAATTTGCCCTAAATAAAAGGTTTGTATTTGTTTTGAGATTTTGAAAGAGACCAAGCAGTAATAAAAAGATTGACATCTTCACCGTCTGTTTAAGATTTTAGGATGTTTCGTCAAATTTCTAAAAATTTACCAAATTTCTTGGAGCTCTCAATGCCTTCAAGTAATCTAAGTAATCTTCTTTTTGTCTAAGGATAATGATTCATACATTCTATACTAAACTAAAGCGATATGTGAAGCTTAAACTGCACATTAGAGATAGTGTAGGGATTTTACTTGCAACTTGTGATTGGAGAAGAATTCTTACGTGTTTGTTAGTTGTTACTTGTTAGCGACGTGCAATTTTTTTTATTTAATTAATTATTTATTTCTTGAGGAAAAGCGACATGCAAATTGGATGATGTAGTGCGTTGTGCGTACGTTTTTATATTTATGGATCGAATATTCAGTTTGATTAATAAATGTATATAATAACTTTAAAAATTGATAGTTCCTTAGAGTTTAGACCATGTGGTAAACTTACTTCTCTACCTACCATATAATATATAACGTTACTTTTATTTTTTCTACGGCCAGACGCATCTATCCCGCGGAATGGAGTGTGACGGGAAATAGGGATGGCATAAAAAACCGAAACCAATATAAACGGGTCGGGGATGGGGACGATAAACGGGGACGAGGATGGGAAAACTCAATTATTTAAACGAGGATAGGGACGAGGACGGGTTTGATGATCCTCGCCCCGATTACCCGATTATAATTTAATATTATATATATATATTAATATGCATTCAATTAATTTTAAATAGAAAATATACAACTCTTTATACACTTTCATACAACCTAATATTAATTGTTGTCTTTATTTGAATTGTTTGGTTTTAATATTTTGGATACATTTAGATTTTTTAAGACTTTAATTTTGGTCATATATGTTTGTATTCGATAATGTTGTATAATTTAGTATAATCGTTTCTAAAACTCATGGTAAAATCTTAACGGTGACGATCCTCGTAATGAAAAATCATAGTTTTACTTTAACGGGTATCTCCACGATGAAAATTACCTATTTAATTACATGTTTTATATTAAATGGGGATACCCGTTTCCCCGCGGTTTTTCCCGGTTACCCGACGAGGATCTCCGTTTAAATTTCTATGGTTTTTTAAGCGGGGACGGAGATGGTTTTCTTAAATGGGGACGAGGGAACCAATCTCCGCCCCGAACCCGCCCCATTGCCATTCCTACCACCATCTCCCCAACCACCAAACTCTAAAGTGAGGGTATCAGCTGGTTGAAACTTACACTAATATCCTCCTTTTTTTTCTCCCTCTCTCTCTACATTTATTTTATTTATTTTTTAAATAGAGAATGGTTAAGGGGGACGGATATGAGGGTTAGGTTATCCGCATCGGCATGTGAACCCGAGCTGGTTGGCCCCCCAACCAGCGCTGCACACCATTGCGGTGCTGCTGGTTGGTGCGGGTTCGACCCTTGGCTAGGAGGTGAACCAGCCACTGGTTTGTCTTTTCCCTTTTTTTTTAGTTTTTTTACTGTTAAGCTATTTTTTTATTTTTTTCCCTTTCTTCCTCCTATAAATATCAATCATCGCTTCTCATTTTTTCACACCCCTCTTCTTCTTCTCTCAAACTCATCATTCTCACTTCATATATTTATTTTTTACATACACAAAAAATGTCCTCTTCTTCGTCGTTTAATACGGAAACACATCACAACCTTCGATTGAATTTAATCGAGCACTTTAATCGGTTTCCAAAACACAACGACGACGATAACTAGTAGTTTTTTTTAATTTATGTAATTCTATTTTTTTTATGTAAGGTGTAGTTTGATTTATAAATTATTATTTTATAATTATATTTGTCTTGTAATTTATTTATAAAAATTAAATTATGTTAATTAATAACAGTTGAAACAAAAAATAAAAAATAAAAATAGAAAATATAGAGGGTTAATGTGGATTGGATGTGGAGGTTTGTGGGTTAAAGAGGGTTGAAAGTGAGAGATTATGTTGATGCTTATGTGGCAGTGAAAAACTCTAGAAAACTCCAGATTGGATGATGGTCTTAGTGGGATGAAGGGGTGGAAGGGAAAAATAATGTGACAAGGGAAAGTTGGGGGTAAATGCACATGGGAAATACTATCTTCCATCCACTTTTATTTTATTTTTATATTTCAATAAACATTTTAATAAATTACAAATAATATATATAAAGAAATACAAGACTAGTAATGTCACTAAAATTATTCGTTAATTCAAACTAATAATTTAAAATACATAATAAAATTAAAAAAACTACATAACCATAAATAATAATGAAAAATTAGTCCTATTCATCATCAAATATGTGAATTCGTAAAATATTTTCGTCTAAATCCGAGTAAAGATTATTATGAGTTTCTCTGTTATGGATACGCCAAACATTAACTTGCTTGGTAGTGTTTCTTATCAATTTCTTCTTCGTCATTAGGACTTATAGGTGGTGGAATATCATTTTTGTTGTAGCTAGTACTACAAATTCCACTTTCATCGATTTTTTAAATCATATCATGTAATATGAAGCAAACATATATTACGTTTCTTATTTTTACGGGATACGATGATCGAGCCAGGTTCTGCACTCGGTGTCAATGTTATTTAAGGACACCAAAAGCCCATTCACATCCTTTTTTGTTGATTCTTGCGTTGTCTTGAACTTTCTTCGCTTTATCATCTTCTAAACAAGTAAATGATTTGACAAAAGTAGTTCATTTAAGATTTACTATGTTAGCAAATTAATATACATGCGCTTGTATTATACTCCATTGACCTTAATTATGCACTCTGGTGCTATACTATTATAGACGTTAACTAGCGGATGTTGATTGAGAATATTAAGGTGATTGTTGGAAACAACACCACCAAAAAATGCATATTACATCTAAGAATTATGTGAGGCCACTGGTATGTCAGAATCTCATGATCACCTCTTATTTATTGACTTCGCCATGCAATCGTGCGGTACTTTCAACTAACATTTTGTTCATATAGTCCCATAATCAATTAATCATTGTCATTCATTAATCTTCAAAATCTATGGTTGTCATTGGTTCTTACGGTTCTCGCAATAAATTTAGTTTCTGATAAAGTCAAGGGAGAACGCTTATTTTAGTTGAAGAGGGAGAACAAATATGAATTTTCAAAAACTAATCTAACGGATACAAAAACTAGATGCATATAATAAATGCACTGTGCATCCAACATATGCATTTTGCATTTAGTTTTGTAATACATGTTTTCCGTTAAAAATTATAAGTGTGATATTATTATTATTACAAAATAAAAGGATTTTTTTGATGGGCTCGCAATGGGCTAACTAATAGTGATTAAAAAGGATTCTTTGTTATATATATATATATATGTGTGTGTGTGTGTGTGTGTGTGTGTGGATTGTTAAATGGATTAGAGGCCTAATGATGGATTAAGGAGGGTGTTGTGCTTGGGCTAACCATAGAAGGGTATAAATACCCAATTAGGACACAAACACTATAGCCATTCCAATCCATTTGTGTGTGTGTTGTGTGTCCCGTGAAGGACTGTCAAAGGAGAGACCAAGAAATCAAAGCTATATTTTATCAATCTTCATAAGATTGGCCGAGGAATCAACAAGTATGTAATCCTTGCTCTATAACAATCGAGTAGATGTCAAATCTTAGAAGAAATAGTTGATTTGAGTTCTGTTTTTGGTGTGCGACGGGTCGACTGTAACCGTAGCCCTCAAGTGTTGAATGTTAGTGTAATTCGTAAATTTAAGGACTAAAGCTTCATCTAAATAGTATTGGTAGCAAGATGCAATTGATATATCATATTTTAGTGAGGGTTTGTTGGCCGTGGGTCGAATTGCTTGTTTGTATGTGTGTGCGTGTGTCGAACAAGCCGAGGGAAAAGAATGGGGGTTGCGACCAAGAAACTTGATAATAATGAAATTAAATCGGTAGGATTTGCATTTGGGATGTTAGAAATCTATTGCAACAGGAATATTGCGAATTAGTTGGGTAATAGATGAGATGAATGATGCTAGTTACTACATTTGATCCTTCCCCGTCCGCCTACTTTTATAGTTCTTGTTGTTAGCTTAGAACCTTTAAAAAAAATCAAACATCCTTAATTAACCAAAAAAGAAAGAAAGTTAGATACCGCAATTAGAAATAAACATATATTTAAATAATTAAATGTCGTTTTTGTAATCTTTTAATATAAATAATAAAAAACTAACTTCAATAAAATCTATTAGATAATTTTAGTCATTAAATTTAAATAAAAATTTTATTTATTAAATCTTAACCATTCATTTTGATAAAAATTATAATTCAATTTTGACTTTTTTTTGTCAAAATTGAATTCAATTTTGACTTAAATTTAAATCAAAAAACTATTATAGGTAATTTCTTATGCCCTTCTTAAATTATAAAATCTCGTATTTATCCACCCTAATTTATAAATTTCATATTTAACCAAATTCTTAATTTTATCATTCTAAAATCTTTCATAATCAATTTCAGCTTTTTTTTATTAAAACCAATAAACGTTTAACCTTATTACCCTTAATTGTAACAATAATGATCGATGATTTATATAAAAAACTCAATTTCGTCTCTTCGTATCATGATACTATGTTTCTGCCGTCACGTTTGTTCTCAATCTCGTGTTGATGTTTTCACCGTTGGTATGAATGTTAATGCTGTTTATTGTTATTTTTTTAAATTCTCATTTTATTCACATTTTATAATTATTAAGTATCTTTTTAATAATTTTTAATATTTAATCTCGTACTAAAGACTATTCTTTGTTTGGCAACTAATGTAACAGAGTCATATGTTGACTTAACAATATTACCAGAAACGCTGAAATTATTAAACTCTTTGATAAGTTAAAAAAAAGTTAAATTAATATCTCAAATAAAAATTAAACAGAAATCAAATAAATGTATAAATTAGCTTGCTTTTGTAAAATAGACGATGATGGGTGGGGTCAGTGGTCACCCAAATACCCAATGCATCTAAAAGGTATTTAATTTTATTTAATTTATTTTTTATTTTAATTGGATTGGATGATGTTGACGCATTGAAGCCAAAATCGTGTTTTTTCTAAGCCTCTCTCGTATCATTAACACCCTTTCTGTCTCATTATAAAATAAAATCTTCAACTTCATCCATCTTTTAGCTCCATGCTTTTCCATAAATTTTGTGATAGTTAGCTCAAATCATCTTGCCCTTACCGGCATGATGAGCTCATCAAACGAGTCATCGGTACAAATCCGTCTGTTAATCATATCTTGTCTCCAATCAATTGTGCTTTCCTTTTAGGTTTTTGATAATTTTTTGGTTTTGAGCAGAGATGGAGCTCATTAACCATCGGAGACAAGCTTTGTACTGCATTTGTACCATTTGTGGCCATAGCTGAAATCATATTGTTCGCCGTCTCTGGTTGCTTCAATTTCCGGCCCTTTAATCGTTCTATTACTAGAAACCTTCGTTTTGATCATCATCAGCTTTCTCTCCTTGCTTCTGGATCTAATTGTAAGTTTTTTGTTTGCTACTGGTGTTTATTAATTTACCTTGGTTGCTTAAAGTTTTATTAAACAGTAAAACTAATCAATTTCCTGCATCTGAACCAAAAAGAAAAAAAGAAAAAGAAAAGCACGAAAACAAATTAAGGGTTTGGATTCTCTCTCTTTTGGCTTTGCTGTTCTCGAGTTACCTGACGTACACCGAAAAGCTTCCTGTGTTTCAGAACGATTAAAGTTTCAGTCCAAATTGGTGTTTCCACTAGCATGATTTAGAGTTCAAGTTTAAGTCCAATTCGGGTTTTCCAAAACTAGACAACTGGAATTGCGTTTTGAATTTCTTCTTCATGCTTAACATTGAGGCCAAAGAGGTTTTGGCTGGACACAATTAGCGTCAAAATTAGTACGGAAGCTTTTAAATTTCAAAAAATTCGGAAGAATGAAGATCAAACAGACTACTTTCCAAAAGTAGTTTCTATGTGACATCAAAGTCATAGCTTGCCTTTTCATTAATTGTGGTGGTGGTTTTTTTTCCTCCTCTCCTTTATTTACTTTTAGAAGGAGGAAGAGGGGTATGTAATTGGGGGTTGAAGCCTTTTTAATAAACGGAGTTCCTCCCTTTATAATGGCACATATCTGTATGTTCTAGAATATTATGTGGCCATGGTATGTTAAATGTAGAGTTTTGTGCATGTAATAAGAATGATTCAAGGACCGCCTTTTATCCATTACCTATGACCTTTTGCAGTTAGTGTCAATGAAGTGGAGGCGCTTTTCGAACTATTTAAGAGCTTGAGTTCCTCCATTATTGATGATGGATTGATACACAAGGTATACTTCTAGTGTCAATTTGAAGCCTGCCATATTGCATCTTATTTTCATTTTATTTATTTCCTTTTTGAAACGCAAACTCACACACCCTTCACTTTGTCCCAATTGGGACTCGAACACACAACCACATGGTTGATAGGATTCCTTAGATACACCTTGGTTCCCGATAGGCCAGAGGCCTTTTGGTATTTTACTATCATTTTAGCCAGCAAGAGTGCTTGTCTTTGTCTATTCCAAACAATGTTTGAGCTTTCTAGCTTTTTGCCCTTCAATTGATCATTAATTTTAGTTAGGAAGAGTGTCTTAGGCTGGTGGGTCATAATATGTACTGTATATACTATTGGGATGTCTGAGTAATGCAGTAATCTTAGTGTGTATAACAAGAATTAGTTGATAATTACTTTTACATTGACAATATTATTGTTTTTTAAATCAAATAGTAAATAATCGTGTCTTTGTTTCTTTGTGACTTGGGAGTATCAATTTTCTAACTTATGCTTATGCTTATGCTTATTGTGCCTGGAAGACGATGCTAATAAGTTGTTTTCTAATTTTTTGTAGGAAGAACTGCGTTTAGCATTATTCAATACTCCTCAGGGTGAGAATCTATTCTTGGATCGGGTAAATGTTCTGTTTTACAACTTGAATTTGAAGTATTTCTTGTGCTTGGAGAGTTGGAGTTATCGTTTATCTTCTTGACTTTTTGATTGTCACACAATGCTACAGTTTTATCATGCATTACAATTTCCCAAAATGCTCTTTTGTTTAATAGGTTTTTGATCTTTTTGACGAGAAGAGGAATGGCGTAATTGAGTTTGAGGAATTTGTGCATGCTCTTAGTATCTTCCATCCCTCTGCACCTGTAGAAGATAAAATAAACTGTAAGACCTTAAAGCAATCTTTTCATACGCAGCAAATCTCATATCTTATAAAGGATGTAATCCCTAAGCTTTTCTTTATAATTTTAAATTTCCTGCAGTTGCTTTTAGGCTCTATGATCTGAGACAGACAGGCTTTATTGAGCGAGAAGAAGTGAGTATACTGTAATATTAATAATGGTTCCAGTTAACTTCATTTGAAACTTTTTTTTTCTTACATGTTTTGGTGAAGGACCTATTATAGTTTTGGCTTGGTGATGTTTTTATATGGATGCAATAATATCTTATGATAATTAGGTCGGATCTTCAGATTTGACTGCACCAAATGTTATGGGGGAAACGTACAAATACAAGACTTCTAGAAGTGGCAACTTCGACTTATTATGTTTTAATCTCAGTAAAATTCAACAAAGAAGTTAGTTTAAAAGAAAACAAGTCAAATGGGTTAAACAGGGTCGAGAGTTGCTGAAAGTGTATTCTTAATTTTAACACCCTATTAAGTCATTGTATTCAAAATATAGTGTTTCTTTTATCATATCAAACGGACACAAAAGTATTTATGCGTCAACTGAATCAGTTTTGACCCGTTGCCCGACGACATGCTAATGTCTCCACCTCTATTTACTTGTTGATTATAAGATCTAAAAGTCTGACATATATCATGTGTTGACTCAGATTGCACCTGATTTTGAATAGGTGAAGCAGATGCTCGTCGCAATATTAAAAGAATCTGAGATGAAGTTATCTGATGATCTTCTTGACATTATTATTGACAAAGTAAGACCTTCCAGAACTTATTATTATTGTTATTTGTTATTTTACTCTAGTAACCAACTGAAGTTGATGATGATGATGGTTATGGCAGACATTTATTGATGCTGATGCTGATGGTGATGGTAAAATCTGTAAGGAGGAATGGAAAGAGTTTGTCCTTCGCTACCCCAACCTTTTAAAGAACATGACTCTTCCTTACCTTTTGTATGTCACTCTGCTTCTTTTCATATTCCCTTTTTTGAAAAAAAAAATATTGATGTGACAATTCGGACCGGCTTACTTGTGAATGAATCGATTTGGTTATGTATTTATCTCAAACAAGTCAAATCAGAATATCCAGCTTAGACAACAATGAAACTATTTTTATTGCATAAAATCTTGAAGAAATGGATTGTAACAATATTTTTCGATTTAATCTCTTCTTATAATTTTCTAAAAAAATTGGAAAAGAAAGTGTTTCAATCCAACTTTAGCCTCGAATGCCCATCTTGCAACCTAGCTATATAACAACCCTCTTGCTTCAAATCATTTGGGGACTATCTTATTCATAGTTAACACTTAACAGATCTTGTGGTTAAAACTTTTTATGGTCATTCAGGGACATCACAACAGCATTTCCAAGTTTTGTTTTCCACACGTCGGTCAAGGATGGAGGTTGAAAACACAATTTGCCTCAAATCGGAAAAATCTGCTATGCATAGAACTGACATGATACTGATCTCGCTTAGATGGATGCTAGCTCAAAAAAACCACATTCTCATGCTCCCTTCACCCCATGAAAATTTCAACTGCCAAGTCTACAAGCTTCTTGGTCCATTTTTGGAGTATATTTCCAAAAGTCTTGACGTATGTCATTTTACAATATTCTGGTTTGTTCTCTGCCGAACTTGGAATGGAATAAATCCGAATTCATACTTGGGTCGCCTATAAAGCAGCTTCAATATACAAGCGGTGTTGACGAAAATATTTGAACATGTGAGTGGCCTTCACATTCAGTGTCGCGATTTTTTAATATCCAAAATAGCTTCCAAAAGCTCATGTAAATAGTAGATTTTAAAAGTTGTTTAAATTGTAACCTGGTGTATATGAAAAAAACAGCTAACGAGGAATAGTATATTACATTGTTCTCATAAACCAGTTGATCAGAGCAGAAGACTGTTGAATTTAGTACTGTGAGTTTACCTTAAATTTATGGTAACTTACCTTTGAATTTTTTTTTTTTTAAATCCAACTTCAGTGGTTCGGTATTTGGTAACTGGGCACATTGTATGAAAACATAATGAACTTTGTCTTAATTATCATTGTAACCAACTTTACTTTCTTAAAAACAACACAATCAACTTTTATAATCTTCCTATTATATGCAAGTTGTCGTATACTATAGAAACTATTACAAAGTTTATTGTATTAGATGGTAACTAAATATTAGATACAAAAAAAATTGTTTGCATACAATATGAGAATTATGAAAGTTGATTATATTGTTTTTTTAGAATTTAAAGTTATTTCTACATAATAGTAACTAAGATAAAGTTTATTGTATTTTTATGCAATTCATACTTAATAATTTTGTTTCTACAAACTCTTTTGAAATATTTGATGAGTTACTACCACCTTATACTGGTCTATTTATTTTTTAGAGAACTTTCAAAAGAATATATTATTATAGTAATATTTTTATTTTAATTTAAAAAGCACAATCATTAGTTAATTACCAATACTTGCCACCAATAAAAAAATATATAGAATAAATACAAGTGACCCTGTATACAACTCATTTGCAAGGTGCAGGCAGAGTCGCACATGAAGGTAAGATTAAGGTACCTTATATATTTATTTATACAAGTGACCCTCTTACAAAATCCAACAGCCACAAAAACAAATCTGATCTCATCTACACTCAACACCTTTCTCTAAAGTAACATTAACCAAAGGAAAACAAACAAATAGGTGACTCACCTCTCTTATCTCGTATCATCATTGTTTAATTATTTAGTAATCAAATGGGAGGTCGGAATCACCTCCCTAGCATTACTATTCCCACACCAAAAATGGTGGTGATCCAACGGTGGACCTCGCCAGAATAGTGAAACCAGCCGGCAGAAAACCCTAATATCCGATAAAGAATTCTAGAGAGAGAAAAATCGAAGAGAGAGAAAAGAATTAACGAAAAAGGGGGCGGTGGTTATTCACGTAGATGAAAGAGGCAATTTAGGGTGAATTAGTATGATAAAATACCTATATTGCCCTTT
>JAUEJL010110798.1:0-12537 GCA_032274825.1 Drosophyllum lusitanicum | reverse complement strand
AGTATCAATAATACATAATTACTAAATCCTTCATAAAACTCGCATATAACTATTTTCTTTTAATTTTACAAAATTACGGGTATTACACTTCATGTAAGTGATCACCACATGTAAGTTAGATGTTATTACCAACATAGGTAATTTTTTCTTTATATTTTATGTTAATTGAAAGAATTTCTTTTGAAGATGGAATTTTTATTACTATTATGTGTCTTAAAATTGAAAAAAAAATTGTTCCAATATTTAAACTCAAATGAACAGGTCACCAACCACATTAAATAATTGTGAACTAAATGCTAGAAAATAGGATTCCTTTAAGAAAATCAGGATACTAATTAATCGACCTTTAACTAATAATGACTAGTAAACGTGAACTCATTGCAAGAAATTGCAATTAAAGCTATTTAATATTTTGTTAATTGTAAGAAAAATCTATCATATTTGACATAAATGGACTTGGTCACCAACCATGTTAACCAATTTCAAGCCATGTTGAAATGAACAACTACATCAAGGACTATAATGTAAATTCACACCAAATCATTGCAAGACTCGTGTCTTATCCCCAAGTGTACATCATAAGCAACAAACCTTTCTTTACTCATATTATAAATATATATATATATGGAAGATAGCTAGATAGATCACCAACCAAATTAAGTTTCATCAAATTTAACTTGGTTAACACATCTTTCCATCCAACCTCCATCTTTTTCCAATGGCCTCTTTCTTAGCTTTCTGCCTCGTTTTAACACTCTTATTGAGTTGTAACTTGTATGTTAATGGATGTTATACGTCGATCATAAGCTTTGGAGACTCACTCGCCGACACCGGAAACCTGAAACAAATTTCCATGAAAACCGATGGCGGGGCACCTCATTTCTTGTTTCTGCCTTATGGTGAAACGTTTTTTCACAAACCCACTGGGCGTTTCTCAAATGGCCGTCTAATCATCGATTTCATTGGTAATATATGCATATATAAACACACGAGTTAGATTGTTTGTCGAAGTTAACTTTTTGTTGTTTGTTTTTGAAGCTGAGAGTCTCGGGCTGCCACTGACACCACCATCTCTGGCTAGAAACTTGTCGACCGGGTTGGGAGAAGGAGTGAATTACGCGGTGGCGGGTGCGACGGCTTTGGATACGTCGTTTCATGAAGCAAGAGGAGTTTATGTGAGGACGAATGCATCTTTGGGAGTTCAGTTGGGGTGGTTTAAAGAATCTTTGTCTTCTATGTGCTCTACTGTTTCAGGTAATTACTAGCTAGTTAGATTCTACATGCACGTAAATAATATTTAAACTATAATATCATATCATATATTATATATTATATAAAGATAATAAAGTAAGTGGTGTCTAGTTGTCTACTATATTTGGTAAAATATTAATACGACACTTTTGGTGCCTTCTCATATAATATTTCTTCCATTTTCTATTATTAAATGTAAACAAAAAGTTATATTTTTTACTTTGTATAGTTAATTTTCCATAAAATTACTTCAAATATCTGTATTAATATATGTAATAATCTCCAGATAATCTGACGGGTAGATTAATTGTCTTTCATAAAAGAGGTTAAGAGAAAAAACTTAACGCCTTCACGATATGCTTTAACCGAAAAAAACTACTTTTAAGAAAATGATTTATTGTTATATTTGTTTCAACTACTCTATTAGATGATCAATTGGATATTACTTTGAATAAACCAAATTAAATATATATTTAATTATTATTTAAATTCTTACACACTAATAAAGGAAAGTACATATAATGTTTCAACTTTCAAGTACTAATATTTAATCATGGACCACCTTTGAGGCTTTGATGAAGTATCCAAATATCTTGCTGGTGTACAAATATATAGATTTATTAATGAAACATGCTAATATTAAATCCTATCACATGAGACCATGAGAGGGTGAATTAATATCTTGATGGTACGAAGTAATTAACTCATATAACTTTTTTAGCTTTTAAATCTACTTCTATATCTACACTTTATTTATTACAGAACTAAAACCCAAAATTTTAAAGATTATATTAAACACGAATTCACGTTGGGTTAAAGTCTCTTTGGTAATGATCCTATAATTCATCTCTATTAGTATACATTCTTTGATGATCATCTATACTTTAGAAGACAATGATTAATCCACGAGGTTTAAATAAAGGTTTATGCATCATCACCAAATATCATGTGCATTAACTGCTTGTGTCTTATTGTGCATTAACTGCTTGTGTCTTATTATGTATACGACTCAACATTAATATAATCAAAAAGATTTCGGAACGAATCTATTATATATCATAAAATATTACTAAAATCCACTTACGTTTTTTAATATATTTATAGAATATTTCCTATTCATTTAATATTATTTTATTAAATTATCCAATCGTATCATATTCCTTAGCTAGCTAATTTTATTAGTTTAATTCTAAATAATGTAACCTTTTTAGGAAATATTTATTAAAAACAAAACAGTTAGTTTTGTTTTACTATTATTCTTAAATAAATATATGTTTGGTTAATTAACAAATTATAGATCTTTATATTGCAATAACACAAGATGTCTAGTACTTTATAAAACATGGATTTTAATTATATAAAACACAGTTTTAGCTGATGTTATTAAAAAGTATTAAATTTTTAAATAATTAAAATGTAACCATCTAACATATTTGAATGTGATATATAAGTATCTAAAGTGAATAATAATCATTTATTTACAACTCTTAAGACTGTGTTTATCAACCATATAACATGTATATTTTTTTAACGACTTCTAAATCTACTTAATGTTTATCTATTACGAGACTCAAATCTATGCACATAGGGTGTGTTCGGCAATGGGCTTACAGGGGATTATAAGGGCTTGGGATTTTAGGTTTCATAATCTCCAGTCTTCTAGTCTTGTAGGTGTAAAAATCTTGAGTGAATTATTAAAAACATAATTTTTTATAATTCTCAAAAATAAAAGTTTTTCCAAATAGCTTATAGATTGGGTATAAAAATATTAATTAATCAGCTCCAATCTTAGCTCCAGACTCAGTCTCAGCTCTAGCTAGTTTCGCTAAATAAACCCATAAGGTTTTTAAACTGAAGGGTCCCGAAAGGAATTCAGGCAGATGGCGATTCATTAATTATTACATGCATTTAACATCAATTTCATTTAAAAAAAGTACATAAATTGATTATACAAACAATTTATAGGCTATTTATAAATCCGTAATAAGAATATCTAACTTATGTTCAATTTCAAGAGAATGTTTTTATTTTTATACTTTAAATTCCTTTTTTACAATTAATAAAATTAGAAGACAACTACATAATATTTTAATATTTATTAAGGAGAATGTCCTCTTATAGGATATATCTATATCTATACTTAGAACCTTATTAAATAAATAGTTAAATACTTCTGTTTTTTCTTATGCATTAGTTTAGTGTATATTTATTAATGTCTAAATACACACTCTAAATCATACTTTTAAATATGGAGAATGCTAATCACATTCTTTAGGGTTGTGGATAATAATATAAAAAGGTAATTTTAGTTTTTAAAAATGAAAAATTACAACTTATATCATCATAATTAACTTTCTATAAGTTGTATAGTTATCTTTTAATTAGTTTTTAACTTTTCATACATGAAACACGGTTGGTATTTCTATTTTTAATACCAAAACACATTCACACGTTAAATTCTAAATCTAACATATTTTGTTTATAAAGAAATTAAAACCAATTATCCGACCAAGATGCTATTTCTAAAGAATATATAAAGTACGCGTTTTTATATTAATTAATGTAATAATGTAATAATGTAATAACATAACTAAACAACTCTAATTAAATCAATCTCAACCTTATCCTATATATTAACTTTAACATTTTGTTTTTATTCACTGTTTATAAGGCTGACCTCTTGGTTAATTAATATTTTATTCCCTTTAATAAAAAGACAAAAAAGATAGGGAATTTAGTAAATTATATATATTGATAATTTTTATTTCTCTTTGTATTATATAAAATTGTCCATAATCTTTTTAATTTCATGTCTCTTATCTTTATCATTATCATTAAAAGAAAACGGGTTATGATGTCTTTATTTTATTTTTAGAATTTTTTTCAACAATCATCTATTTTTATTTTCTCAAATGTTATTTTATGTGATTAGTATATTAACACTTAAAATATCTTAACAAAAACGTTTATTCAAATCATTTAGTAGATACATTTATCTATTTTCATGATTATTTATTTAAACACATATACTAATTAGATTAATTTAAAAGGTTTAAATTTTACTATAAAGAGGTTCTACAAAAAATTATTGATGATGCTATGTGTGAATGTTTGATTGTTAATAGATTAAACCTTTTTTAAAAGATTTTATATCATTGTGTATGTTTATAATTATTTTACTATATATGTTATTACTTTTTAATATATAAACATTTAAAATTTATTTTAATCACCCCTGTATTTATACACCGGGTGTTAAGCTGGTTTACCTAAAATAAATAAGTGTGTTTCAATAATAACTTATTTAGTGCCTTACGGTAAATAATTTAGGACTTGAATTCGATGAACATGTTCTTTATCTCTGCCATTTAGTAAATATACAAATTTGTAGTTGTACCAAGAAGTTAGGATTGCACCATGCTTAAATATTTGCAATAATCAGTACTTAATAAAATTACACAAGTCAAATAACCAAATTTCATAGAGTCATTAATTTAAGAGTGTGGGGTGTGGAGTCGGCATACGTATGGTATGCTGATATGGAGGGGCAGTAGCAAAACCAACACCGCCCTCTTAGGGTGCTATAGAAAAAACCTGAAGAAATCGGTATTTAAATGCCGTAGAAAGATGAGAGAGAGAAAAGACAAGAGTAGAAAAAGTATTTTTTTAAATAAAAAAATCTTTAAATCATACTAAACTTAAATAGTACGAAAATTTAAATATACTTGGTGAGGTCTACGTGGCACTAAGAGGTGGCCCAGTGGGTGGGAACACCAATCCTACTATTGGTGCATAGTGGGCCAGTGGGGTTGAGTTGCAGAGAGGGGAAAGAGGAGAGGAGGTAGGGTGAGTGTTTAGTTAGGGTAATTCTATATAGCCCCCTTGATTATTTATATAGCTCCTTTGATTTGACGTATGTGAGAGAAAAAACTACATTGAAAATGTAACATTGTTGATTTGACATGTAGGTTTGTGAGGGAAGGGGGGCTAAATAGTAGCACCCGTTTAGTTAATGTGTTGTACTTTATAGTTAGCTGTGTTTCCGAGACCGTAACAAAAAGAAAAGAAAAAAAGGAAAATTAACGGGAGAAAATAAGAGAAAAGAAAGGATAATGGTTTTGAATTTTCATGTTCTCGAGTTGAAAAGAAAAAAATTAAATTAGAGAAAAAAGACATAAATTTGTGTTCCCGAATTGGAGAGGAAAGAAAAAAAGGGTTATTTTACAGTAATGCCCTTACTTTTTTAAAATTATTTATTATAATTAAGGGTAATTTAGTCATTTACGAAAAATCATAAAGATTTTCCTTTCCTTTTCTTTCAAATCCTCCCACTTTTGAGAAGAAAGTTTAGGAGAGAAAGTTATCCAAACTTTCCTTCCAAATCTTTTCTCTTCTTCCCTTAAAATATTTCTGAAACACAAAATTTTTTTTATTTCCTTCTTAATCACTTCTTTTCTTTCCAAATTAAATTTCGGAAACATAGTGTAAATGTATATAAAAAATATATATTATTTTACTATTTTTTTTCTGTTTTATCTTATATTATTCATTAGATTAGATGATATGTGAAATTAATTAATTATTTTTTTTATTTTTATTTATTTTAATATTTTTATTAATCTTATAAGTAAAATGTTAAGAATAAAAAAAATAGTAAAAGGACATATCACATCTATAAAATATATTATTTTGTGTGTGTATTTTTAAATATTTTAATTAAAAAATGGAAGAAATGGAAGGTCGGAATATTATTTGGGGGTTAGAAAAATGAAGAATACGATAAAGAAATGTCACGTCAATGTGACAGAATAATATATACAGTGGAAGAGAAGACTATCTCGTTGCTTTTAATCTTTATAAAAGCAATATAAAATGATATATCTTCATTTTTTCTGTTTAATGATTGATATATGTAAGACAGTAACTTTTTTTTTATATCGTCTCTTGATTTTAACATATGTCTTGATCAAGTGAGTATGGGAATAACTAAGAACAAAAAGTAGCAGGACATAAATCATTTCTTAAAATCAATGAATACAAGTGTCAAAATCAATAGAGAATATAAGTAAAGAGAATTAATTGATTCCACATATCATTTTATGATAAGTAGAAAGATATAATAAAAAAAATAGTAAGGGTCTGTTTGGTTCGCGGGATTTCAGGGGATTTCGTAGGATTTGCATTTCAAATCCTTTGGAATCCCATGTTTGGTTGAAAATAAGAATGAAGAGATTGAGATTTCAAATCCTATCGGTGTGGGATTTCAAAATCCTCGGGCAAGGATGGTACTTCTAAATCCCTTATATATGGGATTTCAAAATCAGGATTTATCTAACCAACAATTCACGGTTCGCCTTCACCATATCAACCGACGCTTCACTCTCGTCGTCGCTACCGTAATCGGTCACCACCATAACCGTCACCGGCATCACCATTGTCGGCCACCACCACCGCCGTAACCGTTGCCCTTCCCCGTCTCCACATTCGTTGACATCTCCCTTTGTCAATTGTCTCTGTCACTACCCTGACCGGCCACCGTCATAACCTTCACGTGAGCCTTTCCCGTCTCCGCCTCCATCGCCAT
This sequence comes from Drosophyllum lusitanicum, assembly GCA_032274825.1. Lineage (NCBI taxonomy): Eukaryota > Viridiplantae > Streptophyta > Magnoliopsida > Caryophyllales > Drosophyllaceae > Drosophyllum > Drosophyllum lusitanicum. The sequence continues at coordinate 5,702 of JAUEJL010110798.1, read as the reverse complement.
TCACCGACTCTGTCTCTGCCGCCACCGCCCTTCACTGCCTCCGCCAGCGTCGGCCTTCGCCGCGCCCGCCTTCACCACCGTAGCCCTCACCATCTCTGTCTTCCCCGTCTTCGAGCCAGACAAGTTGTGAAGGTGAGTCGACTTTTTCATCATATCTGCCCTATAAATCCCGTTGTATTTTACATGAACCAAAAAAGAGATTTGATTGAATTCCCATAGGATTTAAAATCCTTAAAATTTCAAATTCTTAAACCAAACACTCCCTAAAAGAATATCTCATTTTTCTGTATTTATATAAGCTTTCACTCCTTGCACTTGTGTCATTGGCAAAACTTTTTTTATAATTAAGTTAAACGTAAAAGCATTATAAATAGAAAAACCTGCCATGTTGCAATTGCTTCTACTCCTTAATATATGATATGATGGCAATGGCAGACTTTTCTGCCTCCCTGTCTAACTGCATATTTAAGTAGCCATTATTAACTCAATTATATAACTTATATATTAATAAGCCTGAAAATTCGGTTGTAGGTTTTTATTAAGGGTAGAATTGAAATCGTGTCATGTTCGAATTAACGTGTCTTAGGTTTACGGGTTGACATGTCTGAAACATATAATCTGAATCTTGTCTGTTTATATATTTATTCGTGTCAGGATTCTAATTGAACACTAACGCGTATATATGAGACTTGCATAACCGGTTTAATTATACGGGTTAGCGTGCATGTTGTAGAGTAATTTGCAAGTCAGTGGGTTATTAAAGGGTTGACGGGTTAATTGTTAAAGGGTCAACGAGTTGAATGATTAGCATGTTTAAAAGTTATATGAGCCGCCAAAAAATCATATTTTTATTAACATTATGAGCTTTCTTGCTTAATTTTTCACAGACTAAGACTATCAAGAATGTGAATTATGAGAGTTTGGATGATAATTACGTCAAAACTTTGGTTTATATATGAAAAAGAAAAATTTTATATAAATATTAAACAGGTTCGCGTGTTGACCCGTGAAAGTTATGTATGACCCTAACCTAATTATTATATGTGTCATACAAGTCAACACGAACTCAACCTGTGTATTATACGTGTCAACCTTAACTTGTTTATTTTCGTGTCGGGGTTTTGACGTGTGGAGAATTACCACCTCTACTCTTTTATGGAAAACTAAATCAACTAATAAAATCAAATAGGGAATTTGGGAAATATATTTACTTCCTTCTGGTAGCAATGTCGGATCCGGAATTTTTTATGACTTGTATAATCATATAATGACGAAAATAAAACTAATTGTAAATTAGGTTCTTCGCATTTTTTCAGGCTTCGGTTTATTCGTGTCGGATGAATCCGTTTTTTATTGTTAAATAGATAACTGGACATCAACGACTGCTTAAAAAAGTTAGCCTAATTCTTTTTTAGCCAAAGTTATATTATTGTTAATTGCAAAATTCCTATTTTATACACAAAATAATATATTTTACAAACTAAAAATGTGTATTTAACTATGATTTATTATGTTTAAAAAATTTATTTAGAATTTTAATCAAGTTATTGTAGCACAAAAAATTCACTAGTTACACCCTAAAATTTGACTTGCTACACCGTGTTAAAAACCTCGAAAATTTCAATATCGTGTGCTCAGTTGACTAGCGACACATGTCACTGTTCCGGACCAGGGTCCGCCTTTATTACTTAGTCATCATGTCAACAGTACGTTTTATTAGGTTTCTATATCTAACTTTCAAATATATTACACATTATACTATACGGTTTTTTTAGAAATTTAGTGGGTTCACAATGGTTGTTCGTCTGTCACATATGACATACGTGACTCGTTATGCCTATTTTCGCGTATCTAACAACGTCTGTTGATTGATGTTATCGTTATTGCAGATTGTAAACACTTAATCGGACATTCGTTGATTCTCATGGGAGAGATTGGAGGAAACGATTATAATCATGCATTAGAATGTGGAAAATCTATTAGTGAAGTTGAAACATATGTTCCTTTTGTTATTAAGGCCATCATCTCAACAATCAATGTAAGTATACTCAAATTATACTTTTGTTTTTCTTTGTACCATACTTGTCTACCTATATAAATGCAAAAATCTGTTTGAAATAAGTTTAACTTCATGATTTATACGTCGAAAATCACAGGAACTTATCGAGTTAGGTGCCGAGACACTTGTTATACCTGGAAACCTACCAATCGGATGCTCGGCGACTTATTTGACCATCTTCTATGGCTCTAACAAGGTGCGATATGATAACTCAACAGGGTGCATTTCAGAGTTGAACAAGTTTGCCGAGTACCATAACGAGCTTTTAAAGACAGAGTTAAATCAAATCCGAGAGGTTCATCCCGAAGTCAACATTATCTATGCTGACTACTACAATGCTGCTATGGAAATTTTTCGCTCACCATACAAATATGGTATATAATGTCACTTTTAGACATAAATAGCAAAAACATTACAACTTGCAATAATATAATACTCCCGCTGTCCTAAAATTATTGTAGGGTTTACAAATGGAGCTCTAAAGGCATGTTGTGGAGCTGGAGGGCCGTATAACTACAACTCATCAGTTGCATGTGCCGAGCCATTATCGACATCATGTACTGAACCCGACACCTATTTTAATTGGGATGGATTGCACTTGACAGAAGCAGCATACAGGTTTATCTTCAAGAGCTTATTTGAAGGGGAATACACCACACCTCAGTTCAGATCCTTGTGTCCTACTTCAAGGTTACAACCAATGCAAGGAGGATTATCAAGCTCAATTTAAGCAAGTAGAAACTTATGGATTCTTATTTATGGTTTTGGGTTCATGTAATCAAGCATGGGAAAGGGGATGTTTTGTACTCAAATAAGACATTATATAGCTTGTGATTGATGTACATATAAACAATATATCTTGACAAGTGATGATTTTAATCTTATTATTTTGTGTAAATAGTTTTCCTAATAATCTGGTTAGTGGAGCTTGAATAGAATTATACTTTTCAAGTTTTCCTTAAATTTAGTTTGTGTTAAACTATCAATATGACATGTAAGTAAATAACTATGCATTCTTGATATATAATTAGGAGTGACATCTATTAGGGACCGATTTCTGTAATAGAACAAGCTCATATTTTACGCCATAGAAATCGTTTATAGTATGAAAACCGATTTCTATTGTTTTCAATAGAAAGCGATTATCTGGAAACATTTGATAAACAAAGAAATATAGAAAAAGTCATATACAAACCGATAACCAAAAGTTTAAGCAATTATGATCAAATATAAAGGGGCTAAATCAGAACAACAAAACATACCCAAAAACAATCTAATGTATCTATTACATTGTATCCCCTTAATCCAATCCAAAATAATAATAATATACCATAAAAAAGAAGCATGGCTTATAGCTAATAATAACATTATCATCTTCCAACTTGATCTTAAAGCAACTAAATTATTATTTTTTTCATAATGATTTCATTACTTGTGCTACAAAATAAGCCATTTACATTACTTGTCACCTGAATAGCGAAATTAAGGATGTCGATTCGGGTTAGTGTTATCATGTGTGTTGCTCGGGTTCGGATTAGTTTTGTATCGACCCAATTTCGACCATTTTATTTTTGTACCAGGTTCGAGTCGTGTCATTTTTCCTTGTTGACCCATTTCAACCAAATGTGATCAACGGATTTTTTTTTTCGAATACAATTTAGGAGTACGATATTCGAATACGGTTTTCGGTTTTGCCTACGATTTTCTTTATAAAATTTCAAATTCTTTGTTTGTTTTATAACTTTTGGTAAGAATTTCTAAAATGATTTTCGTTTATATTCTAACATCATTATTCAATGTTCACTTCAACTGTATTTGAACTTTAAATTCAATATTTGTTTCGGTTTGATTCAAATTTCTACTTACTTTATTATTCAACTTATATAAATAAATATATTAAAAATTTTGATCTACTAATATTTTATCAAGTACCAATAAATAATTTCTTTAAACAACTAAATAATTTAAAATATTCATCATTAAATAGAATTATGAATCAAATTTGAAATACTAAAGTACCTACACCTATCAAGTATTCAAATATCAAAGTACCAAAATCATATAGTAAGAATTAACAGAGATGAGTATCATTGTATATAAAAGAAGCGAGAGAGGTTGAAGTATCGTGGAATTATACAAGTAACGAGAGATGGGTATGAGTGATTAAATAATAAGAAATGATGATATGTATAATTACATAATTAACAAGAATGCGTTCTTACAGAGATATATTTTATAAATACATATTTATACAGATTAAGAGTAAACGTGGATAATTGAGGAGAGTAGAATCTTGGAGAGATACATAACAAAGTATTAAAAATAAGAGTACCCGTGTATGAATATGTATATGTATATATACAAATATGAGAGAATACGATAGATTGTATGTGTGTGTGTGTGTGTATATATATATAAAGAGAAATATGAAATAAAAAGAATAAAAGATGAGGAATTGAGTAGAGGAGATACAAATATGTAGGAATATATATGCCTACAACATGACTAAATAAATCAAGAGTAAGAGTATAATTACAGTTATAAATATTGCTTGTGTAAGTATAATTGTGATAATTATAGACTGCCAAAGTAATTATGTGTGTGATGAAAGAGTATGTGATATATATATATGAAAAATGTTCAATATAGTCTATAATTAATTCATCAATGACATCAATGGTTTTACAAATTAAATTTTAATTTTAGCCTTTTGATCAATGACATCAATGGTCCAGATTAAATTTTAAAAATTTGGGCGGAGTGGCATTTTCGTAATTCAAATGTGATGCTTTTACAAATCACATGTGATTGTATACTGAATCACATACATGTGATTGTATACTGAATCACATACATGTGATTGAATATTAAAATTTTAGGACTATGTTTTTTAAATGGACTTTATTTAACACAACTCACTATACCTTTATAATCATCGCTAATAAATCTAATTCCATTTCTAGTAGCATTCATGGTATGCCCATGGTCTTACCGTACTCAAGTTTATAATAATGTACCCATAACCAAGTTTCTTTATTTATAATACATTTACTTAATACTAACAAATATACATCTATATTTGTTACTTGTAAAGAGTATGGGTGATGATCCAATAGAAACAGTTTTTAAAATAGGAACGTTAGGAACATTGTATCAAGTTTATAAAATCACTGCATCCAACTTAAAATCATTGCATCTCGGCTAATAAAGACTGCATCATGTTTAAAAACATACAATCTTCTTAGAATTACCTACATCTTGGATGAATGAGTCAATGATTACTTATTTAAAATATCACTGCATCTTGTTTAAAAACACTGCATCTAGATTAAAATTACTGCATCTAAAACCTAACACATTTTACTACACTTTCAAAAAATAAATCCAATATAAATTCAAGAAATAATTCATATGTTTGATGGAAATTAAATATAACAGCAGTAATGTTTGACTTTTATGCACTCTAACCCAAGTAATTTGATATTTCATCTTGAAATTGAGATTCATTGAAGGCGTTCGCACGTTCGCAAATTGTTTCGCGTTCGTATTCGATCCTTTAACTATATATATCTTACTCCTTTATAATACATTTACAACCTTAAAAACTCTTAATTTTAAGTAACTTGAATGTACTAAAATACCC
>JAUEJL010110787.1:0-12537 GCA_032274825.1 Drosophyllum lusitanicum | reverse complement strand
GAATTGGACGGCTAAGATTGGTTCTCGCGATTCTCGTACAAAAACCAGTTCTCGTTTAAACTTTTGCCTATATATATAGGAAGAGGATCCAATCAGAACAGTCCTTAAAATAGGAACGCTAGGAACACTACATCTGGTCTATAAAATCGCTGCATCTAACTTAAAATCATTACATTTCGGTTAATAAACATAAAGTCCCCTTCAACTATTACATCTTGGTTGAGAGATTCTATTATTTCTCATTTAAAAAACCAAAACATCTAGTATAAAACCATTGCATTTTAATCTAAAACAACTGCATCTTGTCTAAAATATTGCATCTTGGTCATCTCCACCCCTTATATGTATGTAATGTATATATCTAAATACACACACACACACACACACATATATATATATATATATATATATATAAATAGATATGTGTGTGTTGCACGGCGTGGGGGCTTTTGCTCGGCATGGGATCTTGTTGATTTTTGAAGGCACATGTCGTGGGGTTAGAGTGCACGACGCGTGTAACGTCCCAAAATTTTTTATTTTTTTATAAATTAATAGTAAAAGCCAATACTGAATTAACTACTACTGAATGTTAATTACAACTCCTGTAAATGTTAAATCTAGAATTTGAACAATAGTAATTGTTTAAACTATAACAGGAAATTAAAATAGTCTAAAACGCCGCAGAAGCAATTTCGAGGATGAGCTATCAAGGACGAGCTCGAGCCCCGCCGTTGTCATCACCTGAAAAGAGAGTTAAACAACAACCGTAAGCACCAGGCTTAGCGAGCACATTACTTACAACTAAAACCAATCATCACGATATCAACTTGTTTCACATATGTAACATCAGTCATTCCGGCTACCGGAGTAGACGGTCCCACATTCCCGCTACCGGAGTAGACGGTCCCACATTCCCGTTACCGTAGTAGACGGTCTCATCATTCCCGTCACCGGAGTGAACAGTCTCATCATTCCCGTCACCGTGAACAGTCCCATCATTCCCGTCACCGAAGTGAACGGTCTCATCATTAACAAAGTACATCATATCATTTAACACATACCACATGTCATAGTCACATATATAATCATTTTAGATTGTAAGTAAGAGTACTCACCTGTTCGTAGCTCAGTTACGTGATAATAGTTTAGCAGCTCACTTGTGGTTACTTGTCAATCGATAGTCACCTACAACACATCTCTTTTAAATCAAATTCCGGGTACAAGTCCCTTAATCATTCTACACAATTATTGAGGCCCCAAGTCGGACCTCACTTGTAGGTTTCCTAAGTCGGACCGAGTATTAAGTGTCATAAGTCGGACCATATGTCAAGTGCATAAGTCGGACCACATATACATAACTATTAAGTCAGGCCATTCTCGAATAAGTCGGACCATCTGAAGTTACATATAAGTCGGACCATCTTGGTTATAAATAAGTCAGACCATCTCCAGTTACATATAAGTCGGACTATCTTGGTTATAAATGAGTCGGACCATCTCGGTTATAAATGAGTCGGACCATCTCGGTTACATATAAGTCAGACCATCTCAAGTTATAAATAAGTCGGACCATCTTGGTTATAAATAAGTCGGACCACCTCAAGTTATACAAAGTCGGGACCATCTTGGTTATAAATAAGTCGTACCACCTCAAGTTATACAAAGTCGGACCATCTCAAGTTACATATATATATATATATATATACACACACACACGCAGGTCAATACATAGGTGATAAACTTTCATTTCCACTTAACTAATTCGGAATCTATACAATACACTCGTATCTCCAATCATTAAAATAGGTCCTGTGAGATTAATTTGCATTATATCAAGTTTTTAATGGGTTAAAAATCCAGGCATTCTCTCGGTGTTCATAGTCACGAATACACACACCCAAGCCTTACTAAACTTCATCTGATATTTGCTTAAAACCAGGCAATTTCAATATAAATTGCATATTTATTCTCAAAATGGTATGAGTGATCATACCTTACTATTTCTTTGATGGTTTGATGATGATGATGAAGATCTTTGTCCTATTTGTTCTCCTTGTTCTTGGTTTCCTCGAAGAGCACACCCAACAAACACACTCTTTCTCAGATAGTGAAATGAAGATGGTGATGCATTGGGGGTTGTGCCCTAATTCTCTACTTATACTTTCTTTAAAACAAAAGGCCCTAACCCACTATTTTAATTTGTTAAGCCCAATTAGTTCTACCAAGCCTACTCATTAAATTCCTTGACTTGCTACAACTTTTCTTTAATAATCATTAAGCCCAATAGGCTTTCTTAGCTCATAATTAAATCGAAAAATTAAAATAATAATAATAATAAAAAATATCACTCGTAAAAACATTCTTTTATAAATTTCGGAAATTCAGATATTACAACGCGGGGCATTGTTTTGGCGGCGTTCGTACGGTGCGAACATTCGCATCCGATCCTTTGACTATATATATGTGTGTGTTTACGTACGTAACTACATTCTTTTTCAAGCATGTGATCGATATGGTTTTTTAGACTGATTAATGTTGGGCAGGAGCTAACTAGCTAGCTGCAGTTAATTGTTACATGAAGATGGAAGCAGTTCCAGAATGTACATCAAATGGCCGGCCGGAAAAAGTCAAGTTGTAGTATGTATCTTAATTGATCTCAACAAGGTGGATTATTCTCGTGCGTTACGCCGGGTTGATATTTAAATAATCACATTTATACTAATTTAATTTATATATAGTATTATAGATGGTTGTTCGAAGGTAGTATACCTACATATTAATTAGTTTCATAATCATCCTTTAAGAAGATAAAAAAATAGAGTTGTTTTTTTAGCAAACTATAGTTATCAAATAGTTAACTAAACTAATATTATTTGTTGTAATTTGTTGGAGGTGTGAGTACGACTGTTTTCTAAAAAACGACCACGACTTGCAATAAAATAAAATATACATTAGAAAGTGTGTACTTTTGAGATTACATATCTAATTTCATTTATTAAATTTTTAACATTGGATTATTACTCTCTTTAGTTTGTTTATAAAGTTGAAAACCACTTCTTTTGACATATCATATCCACATTTTTGAAGAATTGTTTGTCTACCATGTAATCAATTGTGATAATACAACATTATTTATTAATATTGTAAAGAACTAATATTTAATTCATTTTAAACCATGTAAGAGACACGTTAAAAGCTTGTAAAGTTGAAATATAATTTATCTAATTATTTACATATAGTTTGATTATAAATGCTAAATTTGAAATATAAATAAAAAATTTATTAAATTATAATTAGATAATGTTTACCTTATTATTAAAAAATAATTATTTTGAATGAGTTGAAAAACTTCTGTGCCACCCGTATATACCAAGAAACCGGTCATAATACTTGATATTAAAATGATTCTTCAGAGTTCAGACTCCCAAAACATGTAAATAAAAGCAACAAATTTATTTAGTGGAACATGAATATATTATAATCATACTAGTTTAGATACCCGTGTAAACACACGGGCAGCCATAATTATATATGTGAAAGTATTATTTTATATTCGTTTAGCAAAATATAAGATTGTATTGTATGAGTGAAAGAAGATTTTGATCCAATGACAATTTTAAGAATGATGTCTAGTTTAATTACAAAAAAATTTATAGTATATATATATATATATGTGTGTATATATAGTTAACATTGATAAGGACAGGAAATTTGAATGTGTATACGTTTAAATATTACCATACAGATTAAGTTAATAGGATAAGATGTAAAAATTATATAGTAAATAAATAGGTATAAGTATAAATACTTTGATTGTGTAGAAGGTTGATTTTATTTAATAATATAGTTATTTCTTATTTTTATGTAATTTTAATTAAACACATATTATATAAACAACAATCCAAATAATTAAATTCGTAAATTCAAGAATATATGATAATGAATGATCCTAATAAATGTTTAAATTGTAGATTGATAAGTGTGTTTGAATTTGGAGTTTCTAAATATTTAGTTAAGACAACCCAATAATATGACATAATATAATGATACAACGGGTAATATGCCATTAATGGTATTAAATATTTAATTAAACATAATATGGCATTGGTTTTATTTCATTCATCTTTATTTAGTAATGGTTTATTATTTTTTAGTTATTATTTGGGTGTCAACGGGTATTTAAATTGTAGATTGATAAGTGTGTTTGAATTTGGATAAGATCATAGTCAAAATTTGACATGAGTTTTTAATACTTTTACCTAAAAAGTCAAAATTAATTTTTTGATTTAAAGCAAATTAATGATAAGATTAAATCTTTTATTAAATGAAGAGTTCAGACCGTCTAATAATTTTTTTTTAATTAGTCTTTTATTAATATTGGAAGATAGGCTATAATTTAAATAGACATGTTTACATGTGGTTATGTATCATACGAAAATTTTTACATTTTACTGTACTAATCCTTTATAAGTTATATTTAAGGTTACGTACACACAATAGAAAAGTAAGATAAAGTTGATATATAAATCTCTTAATAAAAATATGATATTTAAGAATTTGTTACATAAAAAATATATATTCGAGTAATATACATACAAAGTAAAACATGTATGTGAAAATGATAGGTTATGCTAGCACCATGTAACTTAAATGTTTTATCCTCACATTAAGTATAAATCATAAATTATGGATTGATAAGTAAAATGTAAAATTACACTAATTTACCCTTCTATTAAGTTAGGTTCCACTAACATTACTTAACATTTCTCTAACATATGTAATTGTATACTTGGATATTTTATGACGTCATTTGTAGTATTGTTATATTTATATATTGTATAAAACTAAATGTATTATTTAGTATCTATGCCACTTTATTAAATTACTTTAAACAATTTTTAATTTTTAATTTTTAATTTTTAATTTACCGTCTCGTCTCATGCTACGTTCTCAGTTACATAATCTTACATGCTTAACACATTTACTTATACTCAAACTTTTAGAGTTCTATGCAATCTAGTTCGGCCGAAAACATATATATAATAGTTGTAGTAATAACCTAAAAGGATAATAATCATAATTAAACTATAAATTATGTTATGATATAAAATGTAATCTTGTATAAATTAAAGGTAAAAAGTAAAAATCTATTCGTGGGTAAAAATTAAGAATTTGAAGACCAAATGCAATTTTTATAACTTAAAGAGTGAAAAATAAAAATTTATTAGGGGTAAAATAAAATTTGAAATGAATAGTGGTTTTTTGTGAATTAATTATAAGGGATAATTATATATTAGTAAGGATGGAAAAAAACGAAACCCATGGAAAAAACCAAAACTTGACATAAATGGGGCGGGGACGTGGACGGGAAAAACCTGATTATTTTAAACTGATGATCCCGGCCCCGATTACCCGATACCCGGCCCCGATTACCCGACATCCGATTATAATTTAATATTATATATATACATAAATTAAATTTTATATAGAAAACATACAAATCTTTATACACTTTCACACAACCTAATTTTAATCGTTGTTTTTATTTGGATTGTTTGGTTTTGATATTTTTGATGAATTTATATTCTTTAAGAGTTTAATTTCAGTTCAGATATTTTTATATTCAATAATGTTGTATAATTTAGTATAATCATTTTCTAAAACTCGTGGTAAAATGTAAACTGTGACGATCCCCACGGTGAAAAGTCACAGATTTACTTTAACGGGTATCTCTGTGGTGAAAATTACCCATTTAATCACATGTTTATATTAAACGGGATATTCGTTTCCCTGCGGTTTTCCCCGGTTACCCGATGAGGATCCCGTTTCAATCCCCGCGGTTTTTTAAGCGGGGACGGGAACGGTTTTCTTAAATGAGAACGGGGACGGGGGGACTAATCCCACCCCGTTGACATTCCTAGTCACAAGTTAGGTCATGAGCCGGTACGTTTTTAATGCTAAGCTTCAAGCCTTCAAATTGCAACTGCAGGCTTTCCAGCCTCGATCATCTTTGGGTTTTATTAATTTACTATTAGATTGTTTTTAATTAAGCTGCTTGGTTAGCAGTTAAGTGTGTTTTTGTTGTTTTTTGTAAGATATATGGATGTAAGGCATATATATATGGTGGTTCATGTGAAAGTTTTTTTTTTTACGAAAAATACAAGAAGCAATTTTAGCCATCGGATGATCAAATTAATGATTAAGACGAATTATGACAAATATGTAATTAAATGGAACTATTAGGGAATTTAAATATAATCATGAAGGGTATAGTAGTCTTTTTAACCTCAAAATATTTTTACCCTAAATAAAACCCAATCTTCTCCATATATTTGTAAATGTAACGTCATTTCTCTCTCAACCGCCCCACCTCTCTCCCTCTCTCTCATCTCGCTGCTCCACCACTCTCTCTCTCTGTCATCCGAGATCGCCGCCGCCTCTGCCAATCAGAGACCCCATCGCCGCTCCATCGTTCTCTGATTGAAGCCACACACTACGCCTCTCCACAGCCGCTGCCACCCTCGAAGTACCAATCTAGTGTTCGTGTTCGGTACACAGACGACGTTCATGTGAGGTTCGTGCTCGGTACACCATTTAAGGTTTATCGCCGCCGCCTGACGCCACTACCACCTTCACCGTGTCTCCGACAAAGCAAAATGTCACCTTCACATCGCCAAAACTGTCGACCGCCACATCGCTGCCACCTCCTCCCAACGAACCTCGATCAATCATCGCCGATCATCTCCTTCTTCTTCTTTTTTTATTTTCTTCTGGGTTATGTAGGTTTGATGAAGATGGTTTTTAAATTTTTCTGTTTTATGTTTTATTACAGAGGATTGATCGTTTCATTTTATTTTTTTTTGTTTGTTTTTTGGGTTGTTTTTTATACACTGTTCACACATAGATAAATCTTTGGGTTTTAGATTATACGGTTTTTAATATGTTATTATTTAGTGAATAGTCACGATCCGGGTTGAATAATTAGAGAAAGTTGGATGTATTCAGTATTGAATATTGTAAAGTTATTATAAAACTTGTATATCATTGACTGTGTTCAATATTAAATATTGTAAAGTTATCATAAAACTTGTATATATTAGACTGTGTTCAATATTGAATATTGAAAATTGATCTTAAAACTCGTATATCATTGATTGTGTTCAATATTGAATATCATAAATTTTTCTTAAAACCGGTACTGTTTGGTCAAATACAAATAAGAATGAAAAACTCGTAAATAATTTGAGTGTGTTCACCGGTGAACTTCGTTAAATTATTTATTTAATACTAAATTATGTTTAATTTATTTGTTTTGTTATTAAAAATTTAGGGGAGAGAAATAGATTGGAGAGAGAAAATTTTGATGTACCATTATGCCCTTTTAAATAAATAAAAAAAACATGATTAATCTAGACCATTAGATCAAATAAGAATAAGTGGCTGAGATTGCTTCTCGCACTTTTCGCAAATAAGGAGCTTTTCGCATGAACCCTTGCCTATATATATATATATCATCTTATAACTACTGCTTTATTTGTGTAATTCTATATTCTGTTAACTGTATAAATATTGAGTCAGTACAATACAAACTCTAAGAGGGTATATATTTGTTGGGTCTATCAAATTTTAGTTGCACATAAATCATATTCCGTTTACAAACGATCCGATTCATAGCAAGTTAATTGGTTGTAGTGTTTAATAAAAATAAAGTTTATTACACGCAATAACAATTTTTACAAGAATCGTTGTATTTTCCACCATGTAATTTGCCTTATAATTAATACATACATTATAAAAACTGATTCACCATAATGAATTATAATAGTAACGTGATAAATAGATAAACAATTTGTCAAATTAGTCATGTTTCTTGTAAACTTTATGTTCTTTAAGACTTTACAAACGAATTTATGTTTCATTTCTATTCATAAACCAAACCCAAATTCATTCACAAAAGTAGTCTAATGTTAATTTGCTTAACCGGTTTCTGGTCCAAAACATTAGAAAGTAACTACTAAATTTCATAAACATGTTAAAACTTAAATTTATGATTAGTCAAGTACTAGTTATCCCTACGAAACCAACCTTTTTCTTTACGATATTTACCACCCATTGATCTAAAGGTGATGCTATTCCCGTATACTACATTATATATAGAGAGAGGATCCGGTAAGAGCACATTTTAAGTAAATAACGGTGAGAACACTTGTAGACCAATTATTTCATTAGATAAATAAGGGCTATAAATTCAACATACTTTAATTAAACCAAATAATTAAAATTTAACATACCTTAATTAAACCAAGTTTAATATCAGCAATTAAATAAAGATCATCCAAATATTATAAACTGTTCTTCAAGTTCTCACCTTAAAAGATGTTCTTATTTAGGAGAGAATTAATTTGAGAACCATTGTTATTGCGAGAACCAATATTGACCCTTGATTAAAATAATAAATTGTCAATAAAAATGACGACTCATTAATGATGTATTAATGACTGATTAATGAGGGGTATTTCGGGCAATTCATAGTTGAAAAATTATATGAAAGACCAAAATACCCCTATTAATGAGCATTAATAACGATTACAAATGATACTCGCGATACTCGTAATAAAAACGATTCTCAAATTATTCTCTCATTATTATCACAGAAAAATCAAAAACAGGCCCCTAAAACTCTCATTTCCGTTTCCTTCAAATTTCAATGAATTCATGTCCGTTTGGCGTTTTCCCACCTTACTAATAAGTAGCACACCAACCAAAATGTCAATAATAAGTACCACTTGGCTTATAGCCATCAAAAGTCATGCGCTTAGTTAAAAATTATGGATTTGATTCTCATCATAACTAAATTAAAATAAATTTAAGAGTTGTTAAAAAGAATAAAAAAATTAATTTATGCATCTCTTTTATGTATATTGTTTTCATATGAAATAAGATAAGATCTATTTTCCCATTAGTTCTACCCGATTAACATGGTGTACGTATAAAACAGGTTTTTCTCAAACATTTTTAAAGATTGGAGCAAAACTAAAAAATGGGTCCATAAAAATACTAAAATATATAGACAGGCTAAAATATATAAAAATATTGAATAAGAAACTTACAATTATATTTTAGGTTTTCAAATTTTTTATAATTTTAACCATTAACCCTCTTTGAGATCGTTTTAGGTTTTTAAAATTTTTCCTTTTCTTTCTTTTTTGACTACAAGATAAATATGTTTTGGAAAACATGATTTATTAATTATTATAAAGTAATTCAGGTATTTGAGTAAACGAACATATTAACTTGATATCAAGTGATTCAACTATTTAAGTAACACACTAACTAACTTGATATCAAGTAACCAGTTTAACTAATAAACTAAATAACTGCTAAACTAATTAACTAATATCAACTTACCAGTTTCACAGCTAGATTCTGGGAGAAGTTTCGCAGTAGGGAACGAAGCTACAGTTCATTACGGAGTATCACCCATAGACAAGCCGCTAGAGTGAGCGGACGATACAGACGTTAAAGGACATGTTGAGAGTATGTGTGTTGGATTTCAGGGGTAGCTGAGATACTTATCTCCCATTAGTCGAGTTTTCTTATAGCAACATACATATCAGTATCGGGATGCCTCCGTATGAGATGTTATACGAGAGGGGGTGAAGAACTCCAATCTGTTGGGGGTGAGGAGAGGTAGAGGGAACTCGGAAGAACGGAAGTGGTACAGAAAACGACCAAGAATATCCGTGAACAATTGCTAGCTGCATAGAGCCGACAGAAAAGTTATGCCGAAACGTCGTTCAGAACTAAAATTTCAGGTTGGTGACTATGTTCTGTTAAAGCTTTCCCCGTGGAATGGCATGATCCGTTTCAGGAAGAGAAGGAAGTTGAGCCTGAGGTACATCAGACCTTTCAAAGTTTTGGTACGTGTTGGGAAGGAGGTCTACCGATTGGAGCTACCCGTGAAATTGTCCAGGATTCCTAACACCTTTCACGTGTCGCATTTGCGTAAGTGTCAAGCCGACGAGACGACTTTTGTTCCTATGGAAGATATTGTAGTGGATGACAAGTTCAATTATGTGGAGAGACCAGTTGCAATTCTTGAATGAAAGGTGAAAATCTTAAGGAATAAGCATATTGGGTTGGTAAAAGTCCAATGGGACTATGGGAGCATCGTAGAGGATCAGAATGTATCTAGAAATCGGAAGAAGAGATGTACATATTTATTCGAATAATGATTTCGGAGACAAAATTGAGTTCAAGTGGGGGGAGTTGTAATATCCATTTTCTACTATAATTGTTATTTGAATAAAGATATACTTTGAGCTTTAGATTTAAAAGACGTATACATGTGATTATTTTTAATACTCGCATTAAATGACTGTTTGGGCTAACATTATGAGGTGTTTGGATATAGAGGAGTGAGGGAAGGGTATAAATATCCATTTAGGGCACAAAACCCAAGACATTTAGCACTATAGACGTTCTCTGGTGTGTGAAAACAATGTAATATGTGTGTGGTGCTGCTGCTGTGAACAAAAAGGGATTGGATTATCGATAGTTCTTCACCAATCATCATGAATCAACAAGTATTGAACCTCAAATCTTAGTGATTAATCGTACATAGTTTTTATAGCATTTAACTAAGATTAGGATGAGTTTTAGTTGAAATTATAGCTGTTTGAATGGTTGTGCTTGATCGAGAACAAAGATTAAATTTAAAACAAGTAATCTTTGATGAAAAAAGAAATTAGAGGGATCGATTAGGATGATGTTAGGAAGTTGTTAAATCAAGAATGAGTGAAAATGGTTGAGTTTTGACCAAGTTTAATTTGTAAAGCAATGGTTGTATTAAAAGTAATCGAAAATGTTCTTGAGTTCTTAGGAATTGAAAACAGGGGAATGTGTTCTGAATCAAAAACAATAAAGAGGCATTAATCGAAAATTGGGTTGAGTCTCTTCGTGAGATTCCCTAAATCATTAATCGTAAATTGAGATCGCAAAACATGAATCGGAAACCAGTTGTAATGTTGAATCGAAAATCCCTTGCCTAAGTCAGAATCGTAAATGTCGTGTTAAGCACGGAATCGAAAACTTTCTCCAGTTCCAATCGCCAATCGAAAAGTTTATGAAAGTTAGTAAGAATCGAAAAGTTACCTTAAAGTTGAATCGCAAATCTCCTAACTATGGGAATCGTAATTTAACCTTAGTATCTATCGTAAAGTGGAACCTTAGCTAGAATCGGAAACTAGGACTAGTAATGAATAGAAAAATCCATCGTTGGTGCAATCGAAAAGTTACGGAATATACAGGGTTTAGAACCTAAAAGTTAAACATTAGAAAAAGAATAAAAAATCATGCATACACTCAGAATCATAAATCATTATTATTAGATCGCAAATCACACCTAAGGGACAATCACAAATTAATGAACATGAATTAAGAGTTGTAAACTTCGATTACGAGTCTAATCAAAAAATGGGAACTAAGTACGAATCCAAAACGACTTGTTATCAGATCATGTAGCAATCTTAACCGTAGGCGGTTGCCGATAATCGTGTAACTTTAGATACTCATTAAATAGTTATTTAGCCTATAGCTGCAAGATCATGTGAGTTTACCATAACTTACTCGTTATAATGTGATATATACTCACAGTGTATATGGATGTGATGTGTATGATATGCATGAACTGTGGATAACTGACTTGTTGTATGTGATAATTTCTATTGATGTGTGAATTCTGTGAACCAACGGGCCTATGTGGCTGGTGGGACAGATGACCTCATTTAAAGATGGGACATGTGATGTGTCATAGCGGGTGGGGCCTGAATTCAGGCATCAATGGGTGGGACCCGAGATGCGGCTGCAAGGGTGGGGCCCTGTTGCGGTATGTGTTATTCGTTATAAAGTGTAAATGTGATGATAACCTACTAAGATTTTTGTTTACCTGTTGTTAATTTATATTTATTGTCGGGTAAAGACAAAGACAAGCCTCTGGAATGACAACAGCAAAACAACTATTTCTCTTATACAAACTATATTTGGAATAATTATCTATATCATTTCCATTGTTATTACGAATTTAAGTACTTTGGTTGAGATGATTATAATTAAGATATTGGTGGTGAATGACATTTGTTAGTGATGGTTTTATTTAATAATACGTGTAAAAAAAATTGGGATGCTACACTTGACTTCTTATTCATAGCCAAATAGTTTGTCGCATATTGTTGTTGCTACGGGTCTGAGATTTTTTCTTTTTTCCCCAATGTTGTTGCTATGAGTCCAAGATTTCAAAGCAGATTGTTATTTCAATTTCTAAATATGTGTTTCAGATTTTGGGCCTAAGAAAGTGGGTTATTTTTTCATATATATCCATACATTTAGGTTCAATAAACTTGGTTACATTTCCATATACATATGTATATAAGAGAGTAAGAGACTATACTAACTGTTGGTCTCATCTAGCCATAAGCCTTGCACGGTTGTCCGTGTCCGTGTAGCCAGACCCTTAAGACAGCTCTGGTAGAAAGATTG
>JAUEJL010110776.1:0-12537 GCA_032274825.1 Drosophyllum lusitanicum | reverse complement strand
CCCGTCTCTCCTTAACCTACTTTCGAGAGGTAGGAGCTCTCCTAAACCCTAATTATAATACCAATTTCCTCCACCCCTATAAATGGCCCTAGTATCTCCTATAAATAATCTACCAACAGGTCAGACAATGTAAATAAATGCCGATGTGGGACAAGATCATATCATTACTTTCCCCCCAAAACACACCTTGTAGTTATTTTTGTTAAATTTCTGTATCTTATAAATGTTGGTGTGACTTTCTAAACTTACTTAAAATTATTCCTGGATCCCAAATGTAGTTATCTTTGTTTTGTAGCTCTTTTCGAGATGTGTCTTCTAGCCTATACAACGTTCTTCGTAGCTGTCCCGCTAGGTCTTCCCGCCATGCATCCTCTCCCTCAAAAAAAGGCATCTTTAGCTTTCGTAACATAGGTTGCGAGAACCCGCTAATATTGCTAATCGGAAGGAGGAACGCTTGGGCAACAAACTGTAATCTTGACAACTGATCTTGGGAAGCCCCATAGTTAAACCCAAAAATTGTCGGAGGATGCGAAATAGGTAAGGGTTGATTGGGTTTTAATGCTAGCGGCGATGATAGTGAGGGAAGAACAAAGGACTGTGGCGGTTGTGTGGGAGGAATGAAGGCCGGTGGCAGTTGTTGTGGTAGGTTTACCAGTGGTGGCGGTTAAGAGGGAGGGTTGATGCGCAATGATGGTGTAGGGGTTGGTTGGGCAGTCGGCGTCTAGGAGGGTTGGTTGAAAGGCAGTGACTGGGAGGGAGGGTGGTAAGGCAACAATGGCTATTAGAGGGGGTAAGTGAACCGCAGCGGCGGCTGGTGGTGTGGTTGGGAGGCGGCGGCCTAGAGGCTGCAGCAGCCGCTTCGTCTCCTTCATTAACCTTATCAGCTCTTCGTGTTGTCTTGCACTTTGCGCCCTATATTCTTTAACCTTTCTCTCCAATCTCTTAAAACCGTTCATACCGGAAAAGAAAAAAAAATATTTTTTTTGGCCGGATGAACAATACTCCGATGAACAGTGATCTCGTGAACAGTTGCCCAGAATCATGGCTCTGATACCAAATTGATATATTATTAAAGCGGAACGAATACAATAATCGGTGTGCTTTCGAGAGGCACCCGTCTCTCCTTAACCTACTTTCGAGAGGTAGGAGCTCTCCTAAACCCTAATTATAATACCAATTTCCTCCACCCCATAAATGGCCCTAGCATCTCCTATAAATAATCTACCAATAGGTAAGACAAAGTAAATAAATGCCGATATGGGACAAGATTATATCACTTTGGAATGCTAAAAATGGGTCAATTCGACTCTTGAAGTCAAACTTGGAATGCTAAAGTCAAAATAGATCTTCTTGGTCAAAATTCAAAAATATGCCAAATAAATTTTTATAAGTTATAAGATTATACAGAAACTTAACAAAAATAAATCAGAAAATAGAGATAAATTGGAAAAAAGTTAATAAACGAGTCATAATTTTATAAATTCATTTTATTTTATATTATTGATTTGGTTAGTTGAATGACTTACTTTCAAGTTGGATAGGAGTCATAATTTTATAAATTCATTTTATTTTATAAATTCATTTTATAAACTAGTCATAATTTTATAAATTCATTTTATTTTATATTATTGATTTGGTTAGTTGAATGACTTACTTTCAAATTGGATAGGAGAGATATGTACATTTATGTAACAAAATTAGCCTTCACACATACTTGAGCTTCTAGTCACTTCTTGCCTTAGTGTCAACAATAGCAATACCTAATCTCACCTCAGCGGGGCATGTCATACCTCTGCCAAGAGGTAGAGAGACTGCTTCCTGTAAGACCTCTGGCTTATAAACGTGGAAAAATCAACAAGTGGACTTGGCAGAAAAAGTTACTAAATTGTATTAAAAAGTGGGAGCTAGCATGATACTATTAAATTTATGTTAAGAAAGTATTAAACTTATCTTGCTTCAAAGACAATATTCTTTGCATTAACAATTATTGTAATTTATCTATTTTTTATTAATTTTTAATTTATTTACTATTAAACTAAATATTATTATAACTATTTTATTTATCATATTATCATTATTAGTTAGTATTATTACTTAAATTACCTTTTCCAAAAAAAATTATTACTTTTAGTTACTTCTCAATTTATTACGTTTTGAATTAGTGTGTGTGTAATCAAGCTATGGGGAGTGTGGGAGTATGCTTCCTCTGAAATCAATTTCCGGCCTCAAGTAGTAGCAAAAATTATTGAAATTTAGCAATCAATTGGGTGCATGCATTTCCAAAGTATGTAAGTTGTTCTTTGTATTAATGAATGTGGGTTTTGACCCATTTCACGTTGTTCTAGGTAAATTAGTAGTTGTAAATCCCCTTAAACAGGTTAATGAAGATTGGTAAACCAGTTTGGGTTCTTGATTGTTCGTAATTCTGGAAATGTGATCTTGTGTTCAAAAACCCACTTTTGAGCCACATGAGACATGAAAACCATGAGCTGAAACGTGAAATTTATGTTTGAACTGAGGAAGCATGCTTGAGTTAAGACAGTTTCTAAACTGAGCTTTAGTGCCAAACTTGCTGGAAATCTTATGGGAAAACAAATGAACATATGTGAAGGAAACAGCAGAACTGTAAGTAATTAGGGTGCCGCATACAGCCGTATACGGCTTAGATACAGCGACGTTGAGTAAAGTATACCGCCGTAGCATGTTAACTCATGGCCGTATTAAGTTTAAGATATGGCACGTATTCATCCTTAGATACGAGCCGTATTAGATGTTGAATAGGGAGGCCATATACAGCTGTTTGAGTAAAGTATACAGCCGTATTAAGTTAACATACGACCGTATTCATACTCTGAACAGCCAAGAAACCTTGATTAATCTGATTTTTGAATAGTTTGTTCATGTTTGCACTATTTGAATGAATATTAGGTGTTTCTAGTGTGTCTAAAGATCATTGAACACAAGAAAAGCTCAATTTAAAGATTCAAGGTGATTGCCATGACTGTTTACCCGTAAGTGGTTGTGTTTAACCCATTTATGCTATTTGTCATTATGGATATGCACATGATATGTAATATACTTTGATGTGTATTATTAAACAATTATATATTATATGTAATATGTTTATGTGGTTATATGCTAGTCGGGCCCGTACTTAGAATTCTGGTGTTTACCACCACTGAATGCCAAGCAAGCATTATAATAATGCTGAAAATCATATTGTGTATATGCTTACTGGTGTTGTACACCACTGAATGCTATCATTATGATAAATGCGGTATGTAACATATTATGGAACGCGGTTTCTTACTTTCATGCTTATCATCCCGGTATCTTTGATACCTTGAATGCTTTATGTTAACCTTCCAGTTACATTACGATTCGTGTACTCACTAGGCTATAGGCTTACCGCTCCGGTGTGACCTGACCGGCGTGGTAGCAAAGGCATGTGATTCAAATGTTGAGATCACATGCACAGCAACCTTATAATGAAGAACACCCATATATTGGATCATGCATTTGGGGAATTTCATGATCAACTTCGTTATAAACTTTGTTATATTGACAACCTTACTTTTATAATCTTTTGGTGAACTTTTGAAAATAATCCTTGTATTTTGTTTAAAAAGGTTTTCAAGACCAATGAATTATATCATTGAAGTTTAGCAAAGTGTTTAACCTCTACTCTATTCCTGAATGCCATTAATTGATAACTTATCAATTAGCTATGTTAACTATTATACTTTTTACTCTTTATAAGAAATGGGGTGTTACAACATGCAGTCTCTTACCAAAGGGCTTGTAGCCTAGCAGTATCAAGGTGTTGGAAGGTGTTTCTCATGACCTATGGTCATGGGTTCAAGTCCCGTTGTGGACAAAAGGTGTAGATTTAGGAGTAGATTAGTGTGTGCGTGTGTTCTGCTATTCAAAAAAAAACATGCAGTCTCTTACCCGCTAATATGAAGAAGTAATCTTGCGGTTGTTCTATGTATCTGCTCTACAAGATCTGGCACTGAACCAACCTGATAAAAAGTGAAAAGTACTTATTCCATCAAGGTGGCCTAATATTAGAATTTTTCACATTACAAAATAAAGAAATAAAAATGACACATGAAGACAAGCATCCATAGAGTGGAATAACCAAATAAGTCAATCTGTCAACCCAAAAATAGATATTTTTATTACTTCTATCCATCCTAAATGTCATTTCTCATAAACAAGTCAAAACATCTAAGGAAATTTTAGGTCATTTTCTGCCTCTTTTACCCATTGACTGAAGTTTTATACTTGAGCAATTTATACTTTGGGTCAAAAAGGATGACATCTTTACATAGCTTAAAAACAGGTACGTCAAAAAGCTATTTCTTAAATATTTTACTCCCTTGGAATGAAATAACGGGAGTGTACCATATGCGCAAAGAAGTCTTCGACAGTTGCTGCATTATTCTGCAGAAGAATTGAATGGAGATGTGACTTAGATTTTTGCAATAACTGAGCAACAAGAGATATAGTGTCAGCACCAGCACATCTTTCCTGCATCATAACCATATAAACTTTTAGTGTGCCGCTAAAATTGCAAAGGGAAGTGTGACAACACTGAATTAAATTAATTATTTCCCACCTTGTTATTAAGAAAAGAAAAGCATCAGTATTATATATAAGGAAAAGAAGCTGATGTCAGCAAATGAAAAGGTACCTTGAGGCCAAAAGAGGTGCTGGTCACATGATTAAGATTTGAACTGGACATACGGTTCAGCCCGTTGTCAGTATGAGATAATGGCATATTCAAAGGCATAGATGAAGAGGACAATAATGAAGGAGATGGGGATTTGACCCATTGACCGCAATCTGCCCGTATTCGGGATAAGGGTGTTTTCAGCCGAGCTGAGCACCACAAAGTAAATTCATATACACAAGACACATCGATTCAGATTAATATGTCACAGATCAATAAAACAAAGTCAGAAGCACAAAGGGAAGTTAATCAAGGAGAATAAGATTGTCTTTTACATAATACTTGTTTCCTGGAGAAAGAATATAGGTGATGTTTGGTTTGCAGTCAGTAATCACTGTGGGTATGGGTTTATTGCAGGGTGGAACGGGAATGGGAATGGAAATCAATTTATAAATTTAACCCCCCAGAAAGGTATGGAGAATCCCCAATTTGAAGGATATGATTCCAAATTCTAGAACTCATACACTCAAACCAAACACCATTTATCATTTCCCTTTCCGTTCCCTCATTCCCATACCATCAATCCAAAATAAAGACAGAACACTAAGCACGAAGGAACCAGAGAAAACTCACAACCAAGAGCATCGTTCAATCCTTTACCACCAGGATTGGTGTTCTGCTGACCAAAGCTTTCAAAAATGAAATGAAAAAAAATCCCAAAAAATTGGCATATACCCTGTAAGATTTGATTGGCGTAGATAAAGTTGCGTAGAGGTAATAGAACTTGTTTGGCATTGTAAGCATTAATTTGCAAAGACAAACACAAAAACATATTATTAAATCACATACCTTAAAAAACTCAACGTTAATTATATCTAATCTCTGCATTAGCCTCGCATATTTATCCATCAGCCTATATACAAATAACATTTAGTAAAGTGCACACAGAACACTTGGTACTACAGGTGGCAGTTTTGATCCATTTACTTAAGAATTGGTCGATTGGATTGTCTTTTATCTCTAAAGTTTAGCTAAACGAGAAAATGGGTCAAACAGGCTGAGCCTAAGAATGCTATACAACCTCTCATTTTATTTAGGGAGTTAGATTAAGCGTGTTGTTTTTGTAATCATAATTAAAGCATTGATCTTTTATTTAAAAACTTGAAAAAAAGGGACAAAATGTGTTTGCAGGTCAATTCCCCCATATGACCAGTTACTCAACCCTCCTGACTCAGCCATCTTGCCATCTCAACTTAGTATCCAAGAGTCTAAAGGAGCTATGATTGACCTTAGCACACAGACTGAAGATCCTGTGTGTGCTTCCATTTCTTCACTACTCCACAGTGAAGAGTGATTTCTTGAACGGCTAATCCGGCTCGGCAGTTGGCTGTCCTCATCAATAAAATCTGCATGAAGATCTTCATTTTCATCTTCAGGATCAACACGGCCATTGCTATGATTTTCATCATTATTGGGTGATGAGTTGTTCTTGTGAGATGCCTCGCTGAAATTTTCATTGGTTTCTTCATATGTAGAAGAATCCTCAAATTCCTCGGAAGCAATTTTTGGAGAAAATGGATTTCCACTACTAACCCAATGGGAAAACCCAGTCTGCTTGGGGCTAATTTTGACCAAATCTGCTGACTTTTGAGACTGCAACTCTCTTGAAGTAGAGGAGATAGCAGAATGAATAATCAATGCAGCTCCATCACCAACAAGGCCTGCAAAACTAATTACCTGGATTGTCTCTGGTGGAATTGTGAACCAACTCTCTTTTTCCAAAACCATTTTAAGAGCCTGAAATACAAACAACAATCTTATCCATTCAGCACTCACATGCTTTGGCATATATTAGTATGCAATATTAGAGACTCAAATGTCAAGATGGGCAGGTTAGGTAACAGCATGGTTCTAAATAACATAAGGGGTGGCGTGGCGTGGCGGCAAGGTCAAGCCTCAAGCTTTAGGAGCCATGGCGAAGCCATGACGTTTTTTGAGGCATGACTTAAGGCAGCAATTTTGTAAATATTTTATAATTATATATATCAAATTTATCATTATTAATATACAAATTACACGAAGTTGCACAAATGAGGAGCAAAGTAACATATACAAGTTACAACATACAAATTTATAGAAGTTCACTACACGCGATAGTAAAACGTATACAAAAAAAGTCCAACTTTTTTTAGAAAAACTTTCTACACTCCATGCCTTAGAAAACTCGCCATTCGGCGCATAAAGGCACGCCTTGGTGTGCGCCAGGCCTAACACTCATGCTTAGGACTATTTCTTAACGGCAGAGCCACGCCTCACGCCATGGCGCGCCTTTTAGAACATTGGGTGACAGATTGAAACTGATCTGGGTTGAAACGGGTCAATTTTTATACCTGTTGAAACTGGCTGGGCCGAGAAGTGGTCGGTTGACCCGCAAATAGTTGACATGTTTACTATGATTACAGAAACAATATTGCTACAATAATAATATAAATCTTTAAATAAAATGATGTAGAGGTTGTATACATAGAATAAGGACCTTTTTCCCTTTTTAGCTATATAAAAAATAGTTCACCTATTTAGTTAAAACATAGCCCAAATCAACTCATTCCAAGTAAATTGGTTCAAAACTGCCACCTCTATTAGATACCAATATGGCAATATATATGACAAACTCCTCTTAAATAGAAAAGACAGTGCTAAATTCAGAGTTTCATTAAAAAAAGTAACTTCCAAATTCCAATTAGTAGTAATACAGACCATTACCGAACAACAAAAACTGGATAAAAATTCTCCCTTATCAATATTGCACGTTTACATTGATGGTGATGATTTTCTAATCTAATAAATATAACCTAACTAAACCACAAATGGTTTCTTAGAGCTCATTTGCTACATTTGCTTCAGCTTAGGCTTCCGTATCGTCATTGTTTTTCACATACACTGAAATAATAACTGAAAAAAGCAAATTAATTGCAAAAATTAACAAAGACGAAAACATTTAGACCTGGCACAATAATAATTAGAATTAATCTATATATTCTGAAATGTGAAATCTCCATTCTTTCTGATCTATTTCATGGCATGCTAAGAAAACATACGTAAAAGGGATATGGAAGCTTACATATATATTTTGGCGGTGAAAGGATGCATAGTAATTTTCACAAATAGCTTTCACTCTCAGCCTAAATTCAGCAGCTTCAGCCCCACAAAAAGCTTCACCAGCTAAGATGAAGGTATTGAGATCTTCATAATTTTTTAGAAACTGATGAATACTAGTAGAACCAACAGCATCAGAAGAAAGCAATACTGACAGACGGGTCGTTGTAAGTTGCCAAAGATTCCTGCGCCCCCTCTGTAACGTTTGTGAAATAAATGTGGTTGCATCACTCCGCAGCTGATACCAAGAGGAGCCACTGCTTGAAGCCCAACTCCCGTCATCCCTCGTTTCTGAAGCAGAAGGATCAAAAGACGTGGTAGCAGATGTTGTAAGTTCCTTTGGTGAAGCTAGATTGGGCCCTTGGCCCACAGGTTCAGAGAGAGAACCATTATCAGCCTTTGGATCAGAACAGTTTTGTGATGATGATGAGTCAGCATGTTGGACATTCTTAGAAGAAATAGTGCCTTCATATTCTTCCTGCATAGAAGATGATAATTGGCCCAAAGAAACCTGTGACAAATAAATAGAAGAGACATTTGTAATCTTTAAGCAGCATGATCCCTACATAAGCTCTTGACCTCTGGTAGACTGCTACTTTACTATGGAAAATGTTAGAGTTGGCAAAATGGGAGGGTCTGTCAATGGGGCAATTTTAAGTACAGGTTGAAACGGTCATGATGGGTTGTGTTGACCCGCTAAAACTTTTTCTCAGTTTTTTATAAAGAATGAACATGTTAAACAAATTTAGGAGGATCTATGGGCTAAAATAGAATTTTGGGGACTTTTAGCATGTTTTACCGTGTTCCCCTTTTAGCTAAATATGTAAATTGACCCATTTGAAATATAATACAACTGTCATGTTCATAAATAAATGGGTCGAAATTGCCACCTTGATAGTCTAATTTTAATTAAGCAGCCTATCAATCACTTACAACCACCAACCACACTACAGCATCTAAGAGAAATGGGACCTTGAAGAGGAAACAGCAATAAGAACCTAAATAAATAAACCAAGAAAGGCATAGAAACTATAAGCTATACCTTATGATTGGAATTGAAATTCATGATTGCATGGTACGAGCACATCAAGTTGAAGAGGACAGCTAGTGTTGCCAACAAACACTCCCTAAACTTGGATTCAGGTACTCGTGTGCATAAATCACTATATGTAAGCCTAATATGAAAACACAAAGATAGCTTAATAACAATTGTAAGACAAAGGAAGCTTTTACTATATCAAACAACCGATAAAAATAAATTGCAGTGACACCTAGTGTTTTGAATTTCCAGAGCTTCGAAATCCTGCCACATTCAGGTAGTCAGAGCAGTGTTAACTCATGAAGGATGAGATGGTTATAACAATTAAGGGTGCTTGAACGTGCAAACTAAAACCGATAATGTGAAATTGAATAATCAGAGTCAGATAACCAGCTTTAATTATACTTCTTGCCTAGGAATGATGCATCATGCAAGTACCTTTAGCACAATATTTTTAAGCATGGCATGGGTTTCAGATATAACTTCCTGCATAAAGAAGCTTTGTATCTTGTCAGCAAGGCCAGAAACATCACCAATCAATGCATATGCATCAACCACCTGCAAGCACCACAACATATGCCGTGTTATGAGAGTAAAGTACAAAAAAAAGCATACAAATAGCAAGTACAATCGGTACCAACTAAGAGCTGCTTTTACAAATCAAATTTATACAAGGCAAGGAAGACTTGTTTAATCCTTTAGCAACCATTATTAGTTAAACTGGCGAGTTGTGTCCAATTTTCTTATGCTTAAACATGACTTGCAAACATTTACTAAACATTAACTGTGCATGACAAAATCAAACAAACTAATAAAGTAGGAAAAGGGGCATAAAGAAGTAAAAGAAAAGGTCTAAATGGTTAAGGTATGACGAAGTGATCCCCCAGAGCTAGGGGCCTGATATTGTCGTATTTTAACTGTCAAGCGTGACTTTAATTCAAGAAGTCAGTTTAACTAACCGCTGAATGATCAATCTGTTAAGCTGAGTAAACTGATCAGTTAGTTAGTTAGATGTTAGTCTAATTCCTATAAATAGTGGGTCTCGGTTGTAACTCAATAGTTCAGTTTTATCATCAATAATACAATTCTCTTAAAATTCCTAACATTAACATATAATATATATTTATTTCACGACAATATAATATAATTTTGTTTGCCCTTGCATGTCATGTGAAAGTGCTAAAATTGGACCAATTTTTTTAGATTTCTTATTCCATATGCATGAAAGTGATTGAACTACATGAATTAGGTTGTTTTCTATTTTCTATATTAGAGAGTAGTTGAGTGTTGATGAAACAACATGACTTAGCATACTTATAGCCCCAACTTACTTGAAAGATTGAGCCTAACAGATGTTATTCTTGACTCTGTATTCATTTGTTGTGAGTATGTCTGAATACATTTATTTTAGAACTTGTGTCTAGATACTTGACGAAACCACCATAATGAGTGTACTAGACTATTGCACTGAGAGAGGCCATCATTTTGTTTAGCATTTTGTTTTAGCCATTTTTCTTTGTTCGTTAGATAGTCTCACTTTTATGCTATCTAATCAGTCCTACCCTTACTATGCGTAGTGCTCATTTTTAGCACTCGAAACCCTCATTAGCCATTTTAAGCCTTAACCTTTTCTTGTGTTTAACCCAAATTTTTAGCCTTCTTTTTGGCCTTAGCTTACATTCAGTTTGGTTGGATATGTGTCGTGTTAGTGTTCTTTAATTTTAGTGTTATTTTAGTTTGTGAATAAAAAATATGCCGAGTCTTGTTAGTTGATATTAAAATGAAGGCATTATCTTTGGATCTTGCAAGTTGATGCACGAAAAAAAGAAGGCAAAAAAGAATGCAAAAAAAAAAGAAAACGAAAAAAAAGTGAGCAAAAAAAATAAATTAAAATATTTATGCTAAAAAAAAGAAGAGAAAAATAATAGTGCATGCAAGTATCCATGTTTTGTTTGAATGTTCCGTTTATCTATTAGTGTGTTCGTTATTTGTTCGTATTTAGTGTTTGTGTTTTTCCATTCCAGTTTGAATTGTAGTGTGCGTGTGTTATCCAACCGGATTTGAGTTTTTGTTATGTTTTAGTCACTTTAAATTTCCATTTCCTACCCTGACCCTTAGCCTGAACATTACAACCTCAAAGTCCTCTCGAAAGTCTTAAGTCTTCTAGTGGTAGAGATTAGATCTAGATACAAGCTTATGATAATGATGTATTTCATGACATTTGTGTGTTCACTAAATATATTTGCCTAAACACTTGTGTGGAGAGTGAATACCCGATGAGGATGCAAAGTCGTGCTTAGTTTTAGAGATGCTTAATGCTTTCTTATATCTATATTAATCTGATTCATGTAGGTAGATAACTTGATTGTGTTTGGGTGAGGAGGATAAATTTAATTGGTCTATTTTGAGTGTTTTTCATCATGGTTTACTTGGGGACAAACAAAGTTTAAGTGTAGGGTGTTTGATATTGTCGTATTTTAACATATAATATATATTTATTTCACCACAATATCTATGTTTTTCGAGTCAAATTATAGCCTAAATTGTGTTCAAATCTTTACTTAATCAAAGTTTGGCTATTTGAGGTTGGGAATGCTCAAAAATGAAATAAACATGTTAAAGTCGTCGAATTTAGCATAAGACAAAAGATAGGAGCAGTTGAGACGTAAAATGGGCCGACAGACACGTTGCATTGTTTTTAGAGTCAAAAGTTGGGCCAGCGATAAAAGAAAAAAAGGGGTTGTTGAGATATGATATATATATATATGTGTGTGTGTGTGTGTGTGTGTACGAAGTAAGTTAAAAAAATAGAAAATGTAAGATGGGCTTTAGCCCATTTAAATAGCTACACATTTAATTTAAATTCATCAAGCCTACGGAGGAGAGACATCATCTTTTAATTAAAAAAACTATCAACCGACGGCCGCAAGAAAAGAATCATCAAATATATACGGCGGCAGAAATTCATTCGAGCGACAGACAGCGGCGATGAAGCTTTAATCAGATCAAGGGGAGAAGTCTATGAACCAGTATTTGAAGAGGGAGATCACAACTTCTATAGGATTAACTCGGTTTGTTTATCATCGGTCTATAATGATTTATAAACTTGGTTTTTCTTTATATTTGTTGTTTTCTGACTTGTCTATGAGTTAGGGCTCCTCTTTTACCTAGTTAGATGAAACTTATGGATTGATTTATTTTGGTTCCTCAATTATGTATTTGATTCTTGTAAGTTACATCTAATTAAAGATCCACTCGTTTAATGCTTTTACTTTTAATTGATTACTCTATGGGTTGTTATGTATTTTTAATGGGAATTAATTATACATGCAATCTATATTTGCGATTTACTAGTTAAATTGCATGGTAAACATTAGGGATAATATTTAGGAGTAATTAATTAATAACTTAGGCATTAAGTTAGTGTTAACCTTTCAAACGGGAGTTAGTAGGTTAAAGGGCGATTCGGGAGATTAGCATTGGATTGTAAACAGGGTGTAGTTAGTTAGACGGGTTTAGAAAGAGATTTATTTACCTTAGTTTAATTAATTATTTAATCTGACGATTCGGGAGATGAGTTAGGTTACCCATTAGAATCATAACCTCCATAATTCATGTTTCATAATTAATCAAGACTAGGTGGATTCGACTCTAGGTGAAACAAATC
>JAUEJL010110765.1:0-12539 GCA_032274825.1 Drosophyllum lusitanicum | reverse complement strand
TGAATATATATGTGTTTTAAGTTTTAAGTTCAAAAACTTAAGGTTTATGGTTTAACACCCATAAAAGTTATAAACATATATATCTAAACTAATAAGGTGTTGAATTAGAATGAGAGTAATAAATTTAATTGTCTTTTCAGGTTTTGATCAAGTTCAGATTTTTGGATAAAACCAGTTTTGATGAAATAAGTGATTTAATTATAAACTTTTATTTTTAAATTAAGTTCATATTTCATTTAAGGTTTTGGTCAAAACGAGAGGAATTGTAACTTTATTTTCCGTCTTAATTAATAGTCATTAATTAAGAGATGACGGAAATAGTTGAATAAGATCAAGTTGTTTTCTTTCACTTTTATTTATTTATTTGTGTGGTTGCTTATATATTGCTTATTGAGAATTGTTTGACTTGAGTATATATAACATTTAATATACATTAAATCGTATTTGTGGTTTTTCGTGTCAACCATAAATACTTGATCTAGTCAAGTCAACTCTTTTGTTTGTTTGTTTGGACATGTAGACGTAGTTCTTGCCAACTTAAATCCGTGGTTGTGTTGTTTATTTTCTATACTTTTTCTTTTTGGTTTGGGGAGGCCTGCGTGCCACTTACAACCATTTTTTATTGTAAAAGTATTAGAATAGTTTTTCTTTGTTTTGTATTATAATTGTAATAAGACTAGAAGACTGGAGGTACAACCACAACTAATAGCGTGTGCTCAGGAGCTTCACTGGAGGTGTCGAGGTAAGTGGGAGCTTTTCAGCTGGAAGACGGGTTTTAAGTTTATCCTTTGGGTTGATATTTAGGATTACTTGGCAAGACTATATCAGTTTTGTGTGGTTGTTTTATTTTATAGTTTTGCTATGCGACATTAAAATAAAACAAGGGGTTTGATAATAGTTAATTATTAAACCAGATAAAACCACAAGTTTTAAAATGATGAAATAAGTGCGACGATGGTTTTATAAAATTTTATTTTGTCGTACTAGTTAAAATTTTGAATTTTAAAGGATTTCATCATGAAACTATAAGTTTTACTTATTGAAATTTTGTGTACCTCGTTTAGGTATGCATAGTGTTTTAAAACAGTTTTTCAAAATACTGGACAAATTGGTTTTCTCTGAAAACTTATTTAAAACCCACACAATCTTAGGTTAGTAGTGCTACCCATCTCATGGACACCTATCCTTCTTAAACATATGTAGGTGCTTTGACGTGCCCAAAGCCCCCAACCTGTGAGTATCTTGCGTTCAAATCTTCTATGAGTGGGGTCAGACTTTGCGATTCCCTAATGAGACAGGCCAGAGCTCACTGTCTTAGGTGGTGTGATCTATTTGGTGATTCCCTAATGAGACGGGCCCAAAAGCACCGAAGTAGAGTTAAACATGCTTAGTTATTTATTGTTTAAAACTCTATAAGTTATAGGAGTCGTGTCAGTTGGATACGATTGGTAAAGGAACTTACCTACCAGAAATAGCATGGCTCGATGTTCATGTGCCCAAACCATGCATTGATCATGTGAAATATGGATTATAGCCTAATATATAATCATTTACGGGTTTATTGATATATTAGGAAAAAAATTTCTGCTATTACCAAATAAATCAAGTTTTGATTTGTAGACGGCAAACACCGTTACCAACACTAATAACCTCTCATTCCGTTCCATCCTTAAAAAGAACAAATTGACCGGAACTAACTTTCTTGATTGGGAGTGTAATCTTAGGTTTGTGCTCAAGTATGAAAGAAAGTGGTACGTTCTGAAGGAATCTCTAGGAAAGGCCCCGCCTGCTAATGCAATAGCAGCAGTTAGGAATGCTTTTTATAAACATTCCAATGATATGCTAGATGTCGGTTGCTTGATGCTTGCTACCATGATTCTTGAGTTGCAGACCAACATGATGGACATTGGTGCCTATGACATGATTCGCCAGTTGGGAGACATGTTTCAAGAGCAAGCTTGCACGGAGCGTTATGATACCTCTCGGGCTCTAAACGCGTGCAAGATGGCTAAGGGGTCCTCGGCCAGTACCGACTTCATAAAAATGAAAGGGCACATTGGTTACCCGGTACCGTTGCAGTTGGCAACGGATATGATCCTTAACTCGTTGTTGGATGATTACACGCAGTTTGTAATCAACTACAACATGAATAATATGGATAAGTCCATAGCCGAGTTGCATTTGATGCTTAAGACTGCTGAGTTGAGTATCAAGAATAATCCAAGAATGTCCTGATGGTGAGCAATGGGGATAATAAGAAGAGGAAGGGGTGCAGCGGAAAGTGCAAAGGGTCATACCCTGTCTGATCAGAATGCTACCAAGACCAAGGTATATGGGAAGGGCAAGAACGCAAAGCCGAACAAGGAAATATCTAATAACCGGTGTTTCAAGTGTTGTGATATTGGACATTGGAGATCGGAATGCCCAAAGCGTTACGAGGGAGGTGGCAAGGCTATCACCTTAGGGTATTTAGTGACTTGCTTCAATCCTTCACTTTCCACTTTTGACTTGTAGCAATTTTAATTGTAGGAGTTCAAGAAAAGTAAAGCAGTTTGGCACTGGAAGGATTTACGTGTAGCTCTAGATAAGACAAATTGCATTACAATACAACAAACTTTGCCTTAATTACCATTGTATACAACCAACTTTATTTAAAAAAATACAATTAACTTTTATAATCCTTTCATTATATGCAAGTTGTTGTATACAATGATAATTATGACAAAGTTCATTGTATACAATGGTAACTATGAATCAGACAAAAAAAAGTTGTTTGCATACAATGGAAGTATTATGAAAGTTAGTTGTATTGTTTTTAAAAAAATAAAGTTGATTGTATACAATAGTAACTAAAACAAAGTTTATTGTATCTTTATTCAGTTTGCCCCTCTAGATATATTAATTCTTTATTCAAATTCTCTAGTTTGTCAAAAACAATTTCCAGTTTTGGATATTTGGTTTTTGGAAATTTTGAATTAGTTATGAATTAATAATTTATATCTTTAATGCATGCTTAGAGTCGACTTATTGTGAATCTTTAATGCATTTTTAAATACATCTACCTATTTTCATGATAATTTATGTAAACACGTATATTAATTAAATTAAAAATTTTAAATTTGATAATGAAGTGGTTATACAATTAAATTGATGATGATATTATATATGAATTTCTGTTTTCTAATAGATTTACATTTCTTTTAAGAGATTTTATATCCTTGTGTATAATTTACAATTGTTGTACTCTATATTTTATAACTCTTTAATATTATATATATTTAAAAATTACTTGAACATCCCTATATTTATACACGAAATATTAAACTAGTAGTATAATACTATAATATAGTATAAGGCAAAAGTTCAAACGAGAACTGTTTTTCTTACGAGAACCGCGAGAACCAATCATAGCCGTCCAATTCCCCCTCCTTCAATTGGATTGCCCACCCATGAATTCCTTCCATACACTCTGTCACACTCAATCTCCCACGCTCTTTATCCATGAATTCCATTATCCAAAATGAATGGTCAAAATTGGTTCTCACAGTTTTCATACGAAAAACAGTTCTCGTTTGAACCCTCCCCTGTAGTATAAAAGAATATAGGATAATTTGAGGACACCTGTACAATGGAGTTTAAAAATAACTAATTGAATGCGAGTATGGATCCGATTTCAATGCATTAATTAATGTGAAGGCCGGGGGGTCGTGAATCATGCATGACCTCGATCAGTATTTAAAGCTGGAAATCAAGTTGAATATAACGCGATATATATGGATAATATCATTTAAAGTTCTGAATAAGTGAATATGCATGAATATGGATTCGTGATATATTATTATTAAATGTGCTGCTAAATTAACACCTCTAAAATTAAACACGTACCTTAAATAAAAAATTAAAGTTAAAGATTTTGTTACCATAATTTGTCTTAGATTATTAAAGTAAATTAACAAATTGATTTCATTATCAACGTATTACCCAAATGGGTATAATTCAACTTTTTTTTAGTTATTTCTATTAATTATATATTTTTATATAATATCTTTTTTATTAAAAAATTATCCTTTTTAGCCTGTTTTTATTTAAAAACTTTTTTTATCTAACAAAACTCTTTAACGTATTTAAAAATAATATGTAACTATGAAATATATTTTATAAATTTTTACTTTTGTTCATAATTTTTATTTTACTTTACTTAATAAGTAACTATTGTTTCCTCTAAATTTATAGTTTTGATATAATACCTGTTGTGTAAAGGTAATAAGATCTCTAATGTGACATCATCATTTTTTACTGTTCGGGTATAATACTTAGATGATGATATTTTTTTATCTTCATAACATTTATTTATTTTTTAACAAAGAGTATTTAAATCATAGCTGTGTTTGTCTCGTGAAGGGCTTATCAAATGGGTGCAAACAATGGTATTATCTCCTAGTTATATCATCGCAATCAAAATATCAAAGAAAAAAATGTGTGGTGTCTTACGTTGTACACTTATTTGTGACAGTGACGAAAATACAAGTTTAAATAAACAAGTATATTTCACTATAAGAAAAAAAACGTTTAACACCATATGTGGCAACCACTTGTTGTTGCCAAAACCCCACTATGCGATAAAAATGACTTTACTTTTTGACTTCAACTCTGAAGAATTTACTTTTGATATTCTGCGACGGCAGAGTCGTCGCCAAAAGTAATTATATATTATTTTTAATTTTTTTTGCCACCAAAAATGAAATGTTATAGATAACTGAAACTTGGTAATCTGAAAACACATGTCATAGATATAGTGGATTATGATTGAATGATATTTTTTATATTTTAATATTATTGCTCATATTTTTGTATTTATATTAACATTAATATACACTTCCTTTTGCTTGAATAAATTTGTTACAAAAAACTCATTTAATTATTATAAAAATGTTTGTTACATCCTAACTTAATTATAGCAAAAGCAATTTAGAAAGTAGTTTTTTAATAATTCTATCAACAACTATAATATTTTTTTGGAAGGTAAAAGAATCTAAAAAAAGAAGTTAAATTAATAATCTTATACACAGCTCTAATCTTTATTTAGAAAGTGTTTTTTAGTAATTTAAAGGTGTTAATTTAGTCGATCCCCGGCCTACTAAAGTCTATTAACTTTCATGGGATGTAAAAGGAAATTCCTTAGATTCCTAAATGATGCAGATTTGGGAATTTTACAAAGTTACTTAAAAGGGAACAAGAACTTGCGGAATCATATCAAGGCGCAGGTAACTTCTCGCATGTAATGTTAATATTTCTCAAACTTTTTTCATTTTATGTAAGTGTTACTTATGACTAAAAATTGTTCAATCTACAACTCTCAACGAGCCTGATTTTAGTTGTTTAACTGAATTAAAATTCTAAAATCGGTTGATTTAGTTTGTTGTTTAATAAACTAATTAATATTATAAGCCCAATTACCATATTTTATGTTGTTTAAGCCTAGTAGTTATTCCCTTACACAATAATGAATAGCCCAACCTCCGAATCTAATTTATTTCTTCCATGCATTTATTTTTCATAAATAACGCACAAGATTAGTTTGATGAGCCTGCCTTCTTTTGAAACTACATGTGCCACGTAGTATGAAATAATATTTAAAAAAATAAAAACGGATGATGTATATGAATATTACTGTAGCCTTTGTATTTTCTTTATTGATGTCATTCATGTTTTTTTTTAATTATAATTGATTCAACTATATATATATATATATACATCTAGTTTATTACGAAATCTGGTTAATAATATGTAAGAATATTATAAAATGTTAAAATCATGAATCATACATGTAGTTTATGTACATTTAATCGTTGCTTGGTGATAGGTTGTTTATAATTAAGTAGGTATTCTTTCTTGCTATATATAATAAAAGATATATATTAAGTAGTAAGTAAACTTTTGTTTATTGATGTCATGTCATCTAGACACCTTTTTAATATATAGTAGACTGATCGACTTTTTTAAGGTATAAAATATAAATACCATGTATGAGAATTATTTATATATATATATATATTGAAAAGTTCATTTGATAACCATTTTTATTACAAGAAACCGCGAGAACTAATCTTAGCCGTCTAATTCACAAGCAAAAAAATAAAATAATTAAAAGAAAGCTAAAAAATACCAACCAACCTTATCGACCTAGGGTGTTGTATTTGATGAACAAATTAATAGATGATACATCTGATCTCCAATAAGAGATGCAGCTAGCGTGTGCAATCTGCAAAAGCCACTGAAACAACTACCGTTGACTCCGAATTCCTTGACCAAAAGCTAAGTTTGACCGTTGACTATCTTCTTGTGTTTCAAGTGGGTTTGGTTTGGTTTGGTTAACCACACTGGCTTGTAACTATATATCGTAAAATAACGCTGAAAGACGCAGTACACTTGAGCTCACTCTCCTGCAAAACAGCCTTGAAAGGGTGCAGCAACTTCATTTTGACTATTTGAAATATTCTAAAGAGTATAATATTATATTTAGAGTGATGGTATTTTGAGATTCATGATTTTGTTTCAAATTAAAATAATTTAGTTTTCAAGATTAAAATTTTTGATTATGTACATGCAAATCTAAAAAGCAAATGGAATTGATCCCAAATGCTCAAAGATGACAAGATCGACGACATCTTGAGAATGCAATAGAATTGAAATATGTATTAGAAGCCTGGCTAGCTAGATCGTTATTTGAGGCAAATGCTTGGTTGGTTTGGTACACATAAATTCAACCCACCAAAGATTCAAGTTCCATATTTGACGGAAAACAATGAATTAAAGATTTAAACGATTCTTGAAACAATCAGATCAGATAGTGATTAATAAAAGGCACACGTCAAGGGGTGCACATTTAGGTTTTGGATGCATATTTAATTAAGAAATTTTTTTTTTTTTTAAAAGCTAAGAGTTTGTATTAATATTCACAAAATGAACAATACTAGCTCAGCACTGAGAAGGGCTTTGCTTCGCCAAAAACTAGCTAAGAGCATGAACAAAAAGAACCACAAAAGCCCTTATGCGAGAAGGATTGCTCCAACCCTTTAAGAATTTAGAGGTCAAAGTAAAAAAGGTATTCAGAATCCACATAAACACTATTGGAAGTGAATCATCGTGATTCTTATATATATATATATATGTACGCTCCTCAACCTAAGAATATATATGGGGTCAATTGCATGCAAATTGGATGGTAGCTTTGACAACATAATATAAAGCTCGTATACGAGTGACGAGTCTAGTGTAGAGTGCGGAAATTTAAAGAAGATTTGTGAAGTATTTTGATAAATGAATTTGACTTTTAATTGACTTAGAAGGTCGATTAGTCGATAATAATTTTGATTTGAGAAAGTGAAATATGATATTAACTTGTGTCTCTCGTCACCCCGTAATCATCATCTATTAGTATCAGTCTATTTATATTTATAGATATATAATAAAGCTTCCTATCCTATCTCCCAAGGATAGAAAAAGGATAGATTTCCTGAATTAAAGCATTAATTGGTTTGGTTTTTAATTTTTTAATCAAGCAAGGCTACCTTAATTTGAACATCTACATCATGTCAAAAGATGATGCTCAACCAAACTTTCAAAACCTTCTATCAACTCCAGAAACACGCAATGGAAATCGACAGAAACCAAGCGTGCCCTATAAACCACCATCAACAACTTACTTACTACACCTGACCACAATAGCATCCAATACCAACCAAATATTTAGGGCAAACAAGAACCGGTGCATATCACCAACAGTTTTACCAACAGATTCCACAATATCCAGAACAATTACATCTTTTCTAAAGCAAATCACATAAGAAACCACCACCTTCAAGTTTCTCGTGTAGACCTCCCGTGTGAATGCAACATTTTTCCTTCCTTCCTTCCTACCATTTGCCCTAAATCAAACCCGACTCCATTGCTATTCAATGCGCCTGCCATATATTTAAAATAACAATAAAAAGACGTCAAGCTACCAAATTATACCCACTACTATCTAGATATCATACCTGACACCTTTCTGACAAGAAAAAGTATTAGAAAAGAAGCTCCTCTTTTCTTCTCAATCATTTCATACTGGTCATCATTGCCGCCCGTAAAAGTTGCTCCCACCTCGTCTGGATTGACCTGAACCCGAACCCGAACCCGAAACTGAACTCTCTTTGTACCTTGAACCTGCATTGCCAGATCCATCCACATGTGCATCAAAATTATTGGTTTTGTTACTAGTATTGTTGTTTGACCCAACTGGCTGGTACTCATAATGCAAATTCTGCCTCTGCCTATCGCGGTTATTATGCTTCCGCCTATCATCTTGACCACCACTAGAACGGTTGTTTTGACCTCCATACTTCCTAAAACCATGCTGCTGCTCAAATGGGACTTCATCTTCCATTGGAGAGTGGGGCCGTCCTCTAGATGAAACCGGTTTTCTTTCTCTCCTCGCCTCTTGATTCTTATATTCAGCAACAACAGGTTCTTCAGGTTGAACCCTTTTAACCTCTGAGTTCACATTTTGACCACCACCGGACCGACCACCCCCCCTGTAAGCTTGAGGTTTGGGTTGCCAGTGAGAAGAGCGATTCTCTTTGGAAGAAACAGGTCTATCTGTTTGATCTTCTACCTCCACTTGTGTGCTGCTAATACTATCCTTGAAATCGGCATTGTGATTTTTCACTGTGCTCCTCTGTCCCCCCTTGCTGTTGTATGATGCTTTCTTTCCTTTACCACCCATGACACCACCACTTTGATCTTTCACAACAGGAGTGACTTCAGCTGGTGGGTATTCAGGCATAAACCAGCCATCAGAAGGGTCCCATTCATGAGTAACATTGGTTTCAGTCGAAACAGGATTCGGGACTTGATGTTGGATCATAGATTTGTGATGATTTTTCTTTAAAGTTGAAGTCAAAGGCTGGGGATCAACCTGTTGAAAACCCTGATCATGATGCAACTCAGTTGGTCCTCGTTGTTTCCATGCTCCATGTGATTTCACCTGCTGCTTATTATCACCACTCAGAGATACAGGGATTGCTCCAGAGTCATGTCTATCAGTAGAATCTTCCACTTTCATGAGTGAAGATGGTGACTGGTTGATGATGCTTCCCTGCTGAGCCAACTCTTTGGCCACTGGCTTAGGAACATATCTTTCCATTTC
Organism: Drosophyllum lusitanicum; assembly: GCA_032274825.1. Taxonomy (NCBI): domain Eukaryota; kingdom Viridiplantae; phylum Streptophyta; class Magnoliopsida; order Caryophyllales; family Drosophyllaceae; genus Drosophyllum; species Drosophyllum lusitanicum. Next base: position 3,352 of record JAUEJL010110765.1, on the reverse strand, counting down.
TGCCCTTTTGCTTTTCAGATTAGTCTGGGCTGAAGTTACGCTCTTTGCTGCTGCTGTCAAAGACACATCATCATCGCCGTGACTGTGTTCGTCTTTGTGCACAGGGGCCCACACAGCAACATCACCCACATGGAATCTATTATTGACTTGTGGGTTTCTTGGCATCCTTCTGGAGTGCTGAGAAGGCTTATGCTGGTTGGTTACTCTGCCATGGGCTTCCTCACTTGGTAAAGAAGAGAGATTATTATGTTGCATTGCATCCTTGCTGCTGCTATCAGTCACTAACACAGTGCTAGCATCTGAATTATCGAGCTCCGGATTTCTGCTTTCAGTGACCAGATTTACATTTGCAATTGCAAGATCACCTTCTCTTGATGCAGCAGTAACATCGAGTTTCTGTTTATTCTTGCTACTCTTGTTGTTTCTCTTTCTCTGTTGTGTTGATTCAGACAAGATAGTTGAGTTTATGTTTGAGGAGGTCTCAAGTTTTGGTACAGCAATCACATTACTTCCAAAATTCTTCATATCATCTGCTGCTACTGCAACTGGAGGAGCTTTAAATGTCTCAACTGGAGTTGGGTTGTCAACCCAAGTCTCTATCATTTGTACACTCTGCTTTTGTTTATTGTGACTAGCACGCTTCTGCCTGTGTTCGTTACCAAGTGGAGCAGCTTTGCTTTCAGCATTATGAGATGACTTGGCAACAGTTTGTTTCGAAAGCAAAGAATGGTCAACAGGCTCTTGTTGGCTATTCTCACTAATCTGGGTAACTGCTTGAGCTTTTGCATCCAAACCTGAACTTGGTACCTGGTGTTTGCTATCATCAATAGCTGGTACAGATGGTTTTTTTGATCCATCCACAGTCTCCTGCTCGAGAACACTAGTGGTAGTTTTTTCTGTACCATCTACTTCTGTTGTTGCTGCTGCTAGTGTACGCCTATTCAACTCTTCCAGTTTCGCAAGAGCCTTTGCTCTCTGTTCTTTTATTCTTTCTTCCTCTTCCTTCTGTAGTTCAATTGCACGCTGTTTTGCCAACTCCCTCATCCTAGCACGCTGATCACGATGACGTTGCATATATAAATAGACGCATACAATTTTTTTGAAAAAGAAAAACAAATAAAAGAATATGATAAATGGTAAAGTCATAACTCATAACACATAAAACAAGAGAACCAAAATAATTTTGATTGATGATAAGTGTGCATGTGCATGCAGTAACCTACCTGTGCTTGACCATCAGCAGGATCAATAATTGGAGTCAATGATTCACTGGTATTCTTAGTTTCAATGATCTCAGCTGAAATATTCTCTGGTGTGCTACTAGCATGACCAACATTCTGACTTGAAACAAAAGCAGCAGCAACCTCTGAACCTTGAAATGGAGATTTCTTTCGCCACCCATCAGCATCTTGATTGATTGATCTTCCTTTGCCATGATGATCTGCTCGATGATGTGCTTGCCTAAAAAAACCAAGTTTAGCAACAAAGAAAAGAAAAAACCAACTATAAATTATAAAGTATGTCCTCAGCTAATTGCAAATCATAAACCTTGAGAATAGTGATGGATTGGCAGTGGTAGTTTTAGAGGTATATTCTACTCTTAAAGCATTCTTGTCAAGATCTCCAGTGGCGGAAATGCTACCGAAAGCAATAGTAGGGTTGCCCTTATTAGGGTGGATATCGAATAACCTATTGTTATTTTGCTCAGAATCCCCTCGAACATCAGAAGCCCGCACTTTTGCATTCAAACCTTCAATCTTCTGTATCAAGCTTGAATCTTTTGGTTTAGCTGGAATATCCTGAGGCACTTCCGGAGAATTTCCCCAACTTTCATTGGATGCATGTAGGCCGTCAGATGAATGCAGAACTACAGATTCAGAAAGATAATCCTGGCTGCCTAAGTTTCTTCTTGAAGGCATATCTTCATTCCTCGTTCTGTTGTCTGTTCCCCGTTCATTCTTGTGGATTGATGGTAGCCTTGGCTGGTCACTCTTTTCTAGATTCTCTTCTTCCATTTCATCAGCATCATCTCTTTCATTTTCACGTTTTCTAACAACTTTGTATGGCCCACGAGATTCCTCGGGTAGAATAGAATCCAAGTGTTCTGAAACAAACATATTTCCAACTGATCCGCGCACACCACCTCTGAAGTGGGGGTCTTTGTTAAGTTCCGAAGGGTTTTGAGGTGGGCCCATGTTGTAAACAGGTGGCATTCCCATAAATGGTATATCACGGTCACTGGGATTGTAGCCCATTGGAGGACCAAAATAACCATCATATGGCACTGGACCAGGGTAAAAACCAGGCCTCATTGGCATACCAGGACGCATAAAAGGTTCAGGCATTTGCGGCCTGTAAAAATCTCCGCTTCTTGGATGATGATGATGCTGATGACCTCTTGGACCAGGCCCTTGTGGAGGACCTGACTGTGAATTTGTTGCTAAATTTGGAGGGATTTGAGGTCGATAGTAAGGGAAAGGTTCCATTGGAAACCCACCATGAGGAACAGGAGGATATGGTGCACCAGCAGGTGGCGGCGGCCCTCTATACCAAACACCAGGAGGTGCATTCATTGGTGGACCACGCCAGGCATCAAAATGCTGAGGGGGTACATTAGGATTGATGTATTGCTGTGGTTCCCCTTGCCACCTTTCAGCATGTGGAGAACCATCTCGTGTCCAAGTATCAACAGTTCCATTTTTGGGATCTGCACTCAATTAAAAAAACAATCAATTTGCTAGTTGTTATGAGAACCTAACATGTGAACAGATAATGAAAAGATGAAGGCTAGAAAAGATACTAACCAGCATGAACCATCTCATTTCTCTCTTTAACAGGTGCACTTCTACCAGAGCCAGAGCTGGGACGAACATGAGAACCATGATCTGCCACACACACAAAAGTCTAGATTCAGTAGATTACACATGGAAAGAAAGAATTCAGTATTTCTTAGAGAAAATAAATAATACACAAAGGCAAAACAAAGTAGTATTATTATATAACCTGATTAGACCATCGCCATAAGAACCAAAAAGAAAAATACAAGGTTGAGTGGTTGACACTTCTTCACACAGTCAGACTCTATATAAAATAAAACAGTTTACCTATATATAGCCAAGATGCAAACTAAGGCACCAAAAAATTCTTTCTGCAGTGAGATAATATGGCGGGTACCATTTTCACCATTGGCCTAATTAACTTTATCATATTTGGAGTTTCAGATGCACAATTGATATGACTTACAATCATTGACATTATTATATTATATAGGTTTCTGATAGAGAAAATGCTACTAGCCCATATTCTTATGTTCCATACCCACAACTAGAGGCCCAGCCCAATAGGCCCAAGG
>JAUEJL010110754.1:0-12539 GCA_032274825.1 Drosophyllum lusitanicum | reverse complement strand
TCAAACGAGAACTGTTGTTCATACGAAAACCGCAGAACCAATCTTAGCCGTCCAAGTCCCCCTCCTTCAATTGGATTGCCCACCCATGAATTCCGTACATGCACCTTGCCACACTCAATCCCCCACACTCTTCATCCATGAATTCTACTTACCAATTGAACGACTAAGATTGATTCTCGCGGTTCTCACAATAATAATGGTTCTCAAATGAACCCTCTCATACATACATACATACATATATGGGAGGGTTCAAACGAGAACTGTTTTTCATACGAGAACTGCGAGAACAAATCTTGGTCATTCAAGTGGTAAGTGGAATTCATGGATGAAAAGCGTGGGGGGTTGAGTGTGGCAAAGTGCATATAAGGAATTCATGGGTGGGCAATTCAATTGAAGGAGGAGGAATTGGACAGCTAAGATTGGTTCTCGCGGTTCTTGTACGAAAAACAATTCTCGTTTGAATTTTTACCCCTCTCTCTCTCTCTATATATATATATATATATTGTTGTTGTTGTTGTTGTTTCACACATCAAATGCCACTTTAATAGTGTATATATCTTAACCAACATGATGTAAACACAAAATTGTCATTCCAAAATTGTATAGCACCGCGGAATTGTCACTCCAAAACTGACCAAAAAGTTTTTTTAAGTTTCAAATACAAGATGTAGACTGCACCAAGAACCTCCAAGAAATGTTAGATCTAACAATCATCAAGATTTGCATGAACTTCTTCTTGGGTCCAATGAAATTTCACCTGATACTCCAACTGCAGTAGATGACCAAAACTTTTTTCTTGAACATAAATATATATGTGTGTGGGCTTGTTTAATAGCTTCCCTTGTTAGAAAATGATGGCGAGCCAAATGAAAATATGCTAAGAATTGCGATAAATTGGCTGCGGTGACCATCTGAGATTTAAGGTAAGTTTTCCAGATTTAGCTTCCTCAACTTGAAAGCTATCTGTGTATTCCCCTTCTAATATAACTCTTGTTAGTGTCAAAATGCATCTCCCCATGAAATCCTGCAAAAACTCAGCACAAAAAATAGAGTAGGCATTGTGAAAAAACTATAGGGACTATTTCTGAATTTAAGTCACAGGAAGGAGAATTGTGACATTAGAGTATACATGCATACATACATCATACATTATGAAATTGATCATTGACCAAAAGGAAAATGTGAAATGATAACTTACCTTCCCAAATGTATCATGGTCCCATACTTCAGCAATCAGCATATCATGTAACCCGTCTTCAACAACAAAGTCAAAAGTCTGATTCCAAATTGGATTCAAATTTTCATTTACAACCTGCAATTTGACAAGAATATATGACTTTTTAAACCAACTACAATCCATTAAATTAAGCGCAATCCAATGCTTTCTTTGACAGAAAAAAGAGAGTAGAGGTTGCAGTTTTTACTGATTTTCCTTATGAATGAGTCAATTCAGGTCAGATTTTATATCTAACGGGTTACATGCGTAAAATAAGAAATACCCGAAATGGAAACGAGTCAAAAGTAGCCCTAAGAGTGTGTGTGTGTGTGTGTGTCAAACCTCCTGAATTACTTTATTCAAAAGAATTAATTTTGAAATAATATAGCTAAATGTTAAACAAATGCAATATTCACAAATGAACTCCATTAGCTAGAGACGGAAACATACCCTGGTCTTGTTTTTGGTTCCGGTTTTCTTCATAGTCAGCACAATAAAAGGATCGGCTTTCCCCATTAAATCAGAAGGAGGCAAGTCTTCAGCAGATATTACTGTGACAGATAACACCCCTCTTATAATCACCATATTTTTTTTGTTATTGACTACATCTCCATTTTCTCCACCTGAACCATCTTTGAGAACCTTTTCCAGAGATGTCATTGATAAGTTGCGACTGAACGGGTTGGTGAACTCGTTTCCCACACCATACGGGCAATATAATAGCTCCAAGTGCACCTACATGAAACCAAGCAACCAAATAATAACAAGAAATAATGTAATTTCTAGGAAACACATGCATCAAGTGTAGCTATGGCAATTATATGAATGGGTCAACTTGGATTGTGCGTAATCTCAAACTGGTCAAACAAGAAAATTTAGGGACGGATCAAATGGGTTAAAGTTGTTAGGCGCAATAAAAGTTGCCCGTCTATTTTCAATGCATGCAATCTCCTAAATTATTTCTATTAAAAACTTGCATTACTATTGTAATACGACTGTTTTTGTCGACACTAATAACGCATTAACTAGTTATTTACAAATGTTAAAATATGGACATAAAAGTGTTTGCGGGTCAACTCAATCCTTTTCGTCCCATACTAAAAAGACTGACCCGTTTCCACCTGACCCCTTTTCGAACCTTACCCACCCGCCCGCCCCATCTGCCACCTGTAATTAAGTGTAATATGAATCAGGTGCATGCGTTTGCCCATCTAAAAATACTGAAATCTGGATGGCAGCACAAGGGATATACATTTGTTAAAAACAAATGAAAAAATATAAACACCAGGGCAACTATAGAGTTCTCACCTTCCCTCTGTCTTTATTGTCTCTATGGATCTCCAGATCTTTAACCAATTTTAACCACACATCCTTGACTTTACCAGGCACGAGTTCACTCAGCTTTAACTGAGCACATCCAATGAGTTCTGAAGATTGAAGCCCATCGTCATCATATATTTTTACTGTCAAGTGTTGAGTAGATATATCTTCAACTACAAACTCGAAATGCTCGTTCCAAACTGGATTCAAATCATTGTCCTGGATACAAATTTAACCAGAAGAACTTCATCTTTGTTTTCTAGGATGGTAACCGAAATCCATGGGGAAGAAAAAACTTACAATAACTTTGCTTGTTTTCGTTCTACTACGCAAGGGACGTATATATAACTTAGCAAAGGGATCAGACTTCCCAATAAAATCTTTATTAGTCAGACCTTGGGCTTGTATAAGCTTCACCTCCAAAGTCCCCACGGGCTTTAGTTCAAGGTCGCTAACAAATCATAGGTAACTAGGTAAGATGAATATAGAAAGTTGTTTACAAGAGCGTAACATTGATTATTAATGATCCCACCCATCCCCTGAAATAAAGAAGCACAAATGGGCATGAGCTCCAAACCGAATCCAGGGCCTGGCTTGAGATCATCCCAATAAAACCAGCTCCTTTTAGGCCAGAAAGTTGTAATCAGTCCTAACATATAATTGAAAAGCCCGGTTAGGTCCAGGCCAAGACCGATAAAGCCCAAATGTCCGATACTAAAGACTAGTTCTCTTATGCCCAATAGGTAAAATTGTTTTTATTCATATAATATATGTGTGTGCGCGCGCGCAAAGTTAAAGAGTCAAGAAGTCTTATTCATAAAACTTAAATCTCTTACAATTTTGTTATAACATAAAGATAAGATTTGTAATTATAAATAATCAAATAGTTATTTGTAAAACAACATTAGGACCAGTTGGTTAGTGAACTACAGGGCATAAATCAATCCCTTTTCCCAAATGAAGGGCCACGCTTTTCTAGGACCAGGCTTAGGCCCAGTCTTTGTGCACCTTTACCTTAAAAACCCAAGATTTCTTTTTCTGGAAAGTTTTCAAGCCATTGTGTCATTTTACAATTGTCATCGTTAATAAAAAGAAAATGATAAAATTGATGATTTATTTGGGAGGTGATTCATTCACCATCAAAATTTGGGAGCACATCTCTAATCTAGTGGTGTACTCCTAGTTTTGGTCCACTAGATTCTTTGATGATGTCATTATTGAAGCTCATTTTAACATTCAACATGATTTTTTACATAGATTGACAATAAATAAATAAAAATGCCATGAGATGTCCACTGATTGACATGACCCGACATTGTTTTACTCATAACGATATGCTACAAGGCTTTCAGCCTTACCTGTAATCACCAGGGAGCATGGGAATAACTTTTCGGACCGGCCATGTGATTGAATCCTCAACAGCATCATGTATGGTATTCTGCATAAAATATAAACCTCTTATAGGTTGTAAATTCAAAATATAAACACGCAAATTGCAATATACAACATATGAAAACATTTCTATCTCACAATGAAATTAATCAACGACAAACATACCAAAGGGATTAACAAAAATACTTAAATAGAACTCACACCTCAAGAGCATCAGCAACACCAGGAATAGCAGATATGTCACCACCAACTACTTTCAGAGTAAAATCCATCTTTTTCTGCAATTAAAATAAATACAATTCTTTTTACTCTCAGACATCTGGTCATTGATTCAAAATCCTAGTTCATTAATCATAATATCCATAAGAATTCCATACAAGGATAATGCATTGACGTTTGTTCGTTATATTTGTCCATATTTCACAACAATAACAACGTATGTTCCATTCATCCAATGAAACTATAGAACGTTTGTGCAGATTTGCATAGTTTAAGAGAAATGTTTAACTATTAATCAAATATCTTAAGTACACCCAATAATGACAAAATGGGGAACTCTGACCTAACATATCATTCATTTTTCTCATATCTAAGTAAATGGGACTCGCAATATGTCTTAGTTTTCTTTCACAACTAAGGCTTTCAATTCGGGTCGGGTTCATGTCGTTTGGGTTCGAGCCACTTTCATTTCAACCCAATTATTTTCGCGCCAGGTTTGGGTCGTGTCATTTTCCCATGTCGGGTTCGTGTTGACCTTTGTGTCAACCCATTTCGGCCAAATGTGATCAACAAGTTTTTTTCCGGTTTTCGAGTCCAATTTTAGAATACAATTTTCCGTTTCGACTACGATTTTCTTTATCAATTTTTCAACTTCCATGTTTGTTTTCCAACTTTCTGTACGAATTTCGAAAATGATTTTCGTTTATATTCTAACTTCAATATTCAATGTTTGTTTCGATTGTATTCGAACTTTAAATTCGATATTTGTTTCGGTTTGATTCGAATTTTGATTTTATCTTTTTATTCAACTTATATAAATGAATATAATAAAAAAATGTGATGTACTTCTATTCTACCAAGTACCAATAAATAACGTTATTAAACAACCGAATAATTCGAAATAATTCACCATTAAATAGAATTATTAATCGAATTCAAAACACTAAAATACCACCTATCAAGTAATCAGATGTCAAAGTACCAAAATCATAGTCAAAATAACAAATACCAAAATGATGTACTATTGTTTTAACTATAAATCTGTTATTGTTTATTTTAAGTTTTTAATGTTTAAGGATTTTGTACTTTTTTTTTGTGGGTTTTATTGTTCTAACATATCAATCTCTTATTTTAATTCACAATCTTCTTTTCAAAGTTTAAACTTTAAGTATTAAAGAAAATTTTATAATGTTACAGTTTTACCCTTAAACGGATCACTTTCAGGTTGACCCTAACCCAACCCATTTATTTTCGTGTCAACCCGCTTTTGAGCCGTTTCTGGTTCATGTCACTTTTTTCTTGTCGACCCAAAAATTGCCATCTTTAGTAACAACACAATTATGGGACCCACAGTCGCATCTTTATTTCTTCCCACAACATATTAATGAACAAGACAAACAATTAATTCCTTTCGTTGATTATCAATTTGAAATATGTAACATTTTTATTTCTTCTATTTTGTAGTCTAAACCAACAGATGTGGCCAATATTTTTTCTAAAAGGAATTTCCTGTTTTTAGCAAGTTCCATGTCGGAGTTGAGCTATGCTCTAATGTACGTGGCTTATGTATTTCCGTGGTCGTTTCTTATACTCCCCCTGTCCATCCAAGATGTTTACCCAGCATGGATTGAACCCAAGTATCTTTTGAGACTTTCCAGGCCACCAACCACCAGGCCATCTTGGGATAGATGTGACCAATATATTTTCTCATTTAAAGGAGGAAAGAGAAGTACCTTCTGTCTCAGCGAAAAAGACACGGCTCCAAAGCAAGGAAATTCATCAACTAGTGGCTTGAAAATCAACCTAAAAACTCCAGTGAATGCAATATTCTTAACCTATACAAGGAAAAAAAATTGTCATATTTACATTAGTTACAGCTTCTTTGGTAAATTGCTGTTATAGAAGACTGAACATGTAGCACATATAACAATATGATTGAAACCAGGAAAATATATACATATTTCATCCTAAATGAATTCTTGAAATGAAACATACTTTGTCCATAGTCTGTAGTCAGAACCAACAGAAGAAACTTTAGTTAACAGCGGACTAATGATTGTATAACCATAAAAAAAGTACAATTTTATCATGGATATGTAACTGGTTGTGTGCATATAATATGACAGGCCCAGTCCTCTTGGCCAAACCATTAATAACTGGTCCAAGACCCATTGTTTGGGCCCGTTTAGGCCTGACAGTTACAATCAGTTAAAGCCTGGTACTTTAGGATGGCCTCAGTTTTTTTAATGTTATATTAATTATTAATTATTGGTATTTATTTATTAGTTAGTAGTTTGTATAGAATACTTTAATGTATTATAATTTCTTGAATAAATATCTAGTCATTTGATTCTAATGTTCGATTATGTGCGCTATTCAGATAAAATGCCTGCGATTTCACTTCTAAAGCAAACAAATAGATGTGGATCAGAGCCCAAAACTAATAACATGGATGGCTAAACATTTTATGTTACCTGCACTGGTAATCCCACACCAAGTCTAGTCTTGACATCGAGTATTATATTAGGGTTACCATCCCAATTCATCTCCAACTCTAGAGTTATTCCATCACTTTCATCTTCAATAACAGAAACTCCTAACAATCATTCACAATTAATAGCACCCATGTTATATATAAATAAAAAAATAGTGACATCAAAGTATTTCCCTCAAATAAACAAGAGCTAACAATCACTACAATCTGCAACTGCTCACAAAATATGAAAAAAGAATAAATTAGTGGTAACCTGTAAACTGTGGTGCAACCGTGCCAAGAGTAAGCGTGGAGAATGTCAAGGAAGACAGTATCATTGGTCTATATTGCTCAAGAACTGGTTCCACATTTGCTTTTATAAGCTCAGAAGCTGCCTGCAACAAATTCACAATCATATAATTGTATCACCATGATACCTCATAAACCCTTTTATGACCACCAAAAACACACACATGCACACAAATCTTTACCAAAAGGATGGATAAGTTTAGTATAATGGCGTCCCGTCATCATGAAGGGTTTATGTTTATTGTTTAGTAATTGGTACGTGATCAGAATCTGAAAGAAATAAAAACAGTTTTTCCTCACTAAACTGACCTCATCAACATGGGGCCAGATCTTTATAAGATGAGAATTTAGCCAGTTCAACTGCAAAGAGAGGAAAAAAGGGTTTAGCAAAATAATCAGTTCCCAACTACAGTGAGAACTATAAGCAGAAAGAATGTGAAATGGAGGGGTAAAACTCAACTTCTGTCTCTGTGAGAAAACAACCCAAGACGGGTAATACTCTGGCGCAAGTAACTTTTTTGAATCTTCACGGGTCATCCTTGCAAATGCAGCAACTATCGTTGCCTTCATAACACATTTAACTCAAATCAGTTGGGTCAGCAACTTATAATGCCCATGTTTTTACATGTATGCATAGCATTTAACATCATAAACTGAACTCAGTGTACACATATAAGCTGCATAAATTCAGTTATAACAAACAATTATACACAAATAAACTTATTTTCAATATATGTTTTAGTATTCTTAAACTCTGGCTACTCAATTAACATTTAACAAACAGAACTATACATACTGATGTAAGAGTGTGTTATTCAATCATTAAACATGCAACCTACATAAACAAACATTAAAAGATATCACTTGTTCTGCAAGTATGCAACTGAGAATTCATATCAACTCAGCTAGATTAAAGGAATTTGTACACATATCTAGTGTGTGTTAAATAAAAAAAAATCGAATGTTAGAACTTGCAAGCAGATTGAGTTCATTAAATATTTCACTCAAATGTTATTACGCCCAATTTCAGGAAAAATTGGTTGTTCAAGGGCACTAAACATTGTGTACATACAATCCAGCACCAATCAATTCAGACACACACACACACATACACACTAAACTGCTTCCACCTATTGTATAATATGTGATAACTCTCATGTGTTGCAGTGCGTTTTACATGGTTCATCACTCAAGATTTTCTCAGTCAAAGGGTAGATATTCAACATAATACAGCATTCAGATCAATTCAAGTTATAACAAACAATTACACATAGCTAGTGGATGTTAGTGAGTTGAAAGTCGTATCAAAGCTTAATTAGGCGTTACTCATTTAGATAATTTAACTTAAAGAATTGTTGACTGTAGGTCCTATTGAGATAGACCCACAAAACAGATAATGTAGGCATATGTTTAAGCTCATAAACAAGTAAACAACTTAGGAACTATTATCATTATGAAACGTCATAATCGAGCATAAATTGATTTAAAACCAAAACTTTTTGGAGTCAAAAGTAAAAACTAGTTAGCAGATTAGGGGAGCAACCTAAGAACATAGATGTTAGGGAATTAATTTACATGATGTAGGACCAATATGATAACTCATTATTCCTCCATTATATCATATCAAATCAATTCAAGTTTACACATACCAGGGTTACGGAATACGAAACGATCAAAGTATTTGAACTTACAAGTGAAGAACGACGCTTGGATCGAGCATTCTCGGATCGAACAAATCCAACAATCAGCGCAAACCCAGCTATAAATCCGATTATTAATCCCACAACGAACGACATTCTTCAACTAATTATTATTCAAATCACAGAACACAAATTAAGCTTTAAGCAGTTGTTCACATCATCACATGCATCAGCATCAACCCAATAATCTGAAGATTGGAATGTTGCTTGGCATGCTACGGTGGGTTTGTGTGTGGGAGAGAAATGAGGTACGAGGTAAGTTGAAAATAGGACAGATTTTGAGCAAAAAAGTTGTTTTTGATGAATTAAGCGAGGATTTTGGGCGGCGAATAACACGAAGGTGACAACTATAGAAGATCCGTCCAAATATTTCTCTTAATCCTTAGTTAGCAAGTAAATTAGCAATTTGTAATTTTTAATCATAATTATAATTTATTTATATTTATTATATAAATTAGCAATTTGTAATAAAATTTAATTTGTGTCTGAAAAGAATCCCTACCCGGAAATATGGCGTTGGCCGGCGAAGTACAGCATTTTGACTTTGATTTTTTTTTTTTTTTTTTTTTGACATTTAATATACTTTTGTCTTATTAAGAGTTGAAAGTGCATCTAATAGATTTATTATATTTGAAAAAAAATCATAATATATAAGTTTAATCTTTACTTATAAAAATAGATGTTTGATAGCATTTTCTCGTTTTCAAGAACAATTTGAACACACAAAACGCATCCTATCATTATGTTGTAGACTTGTAGCGTTTTATTTTGAAGAGAAAAGAAGGAAATGAAATGAAATTGATAGGGAGTTTAGTTTTAGGGGAGCAGAAATGAATTAAAAAGAGTACGTATTCTCGAGATTTGTAACACCCTAAAATTTAGAAAAAAGTATTTATATAATTATTGGGTCACTTCTCAATTTAAGTGTTGTCTATTAATTTTATGTGAAGAACTTTAGTGTCATAAATATTATGTAATTCTATTTAAATAAAATTAAGGGTTTTAAAGTGTCAAATACATAGATACGTAAACGAATCATTTGGTTTTTATGACAAAAATACTATAAAATATATTAGAGGGGCTGAAATGGTCATTAGCTCAATCTTACGAGTATATAAGGCATTCATTTGACCATTTGGTCAAAATCTGGATGGAGGTGAGACTGGAACTCTGGAAGGATCGAGATAGAGGAGAAAAAGAAGAGAAAATTGGGATTTGAGCAATTGAAGTCAATTTGGGAAGCATTTGACTAATTCAAGTAAGAAGGTATGTAAATTCAACTTCTAGCATGTGTATTTGAGAGTTTTTGGTAGTATTAGTGTTCTTCAAAGTTGGGGAATGTTATTAGTGTCGAACTAGATGATAATGGTACAAATTTTATGATGATCCAGGGTTGAGTAAACTAATTTTAGAGTTGCATGTTGTTAAGTTAAGTGAGATTGACGTTAATGGATCAAAATTGATTTAGATGGTGTTTATGATCAAGTGAAGATCAAATGATGTTACTTTGCCATTTAGTAGTGATAATAGATGTTATATAGTGATTATTAAATACCGGAAATACTTAGAAAATCGTTTTGGGATGGTTTTTGGTCGGAAACAAGCTGTTCCGGACGATGGTTTAATAATGTTGGATTTGTATTATAGCGTGTGTTCCTTCGTTTACGTTTGTTTATCATTTAGATGAACGAACAAAAATGTACATGAAGTAACCAATCTTTTAAACAATCGAACACAAATGCTCGTTCGTGTTCGTTTATTTGTTTGGCTAAAGTTAAACGAACGAACACGAACAAAGAAATCCATTCGTTTATCCGTTTGTGTTTGTTTATTTGTTCGGCTAAAGGTAAACGAATGAACACGAACAAGCCCTGTTCGTGTTCGTTTGGTTCAGCCCTAATGATGTTACAAACAATTCTCATACATAAACAATTCTCGTTCGAACTTGTCTCTGACCTTAAATAGGTATATTTATTCTTGCCCTATTAAAAGTTAAAGACATAGTTATCCTCATTTATATAGGTTGATTCATGTAAAAAGCTTCTTTTTTTTGCGAAAAATACGAGAAGTGTTTCTAGCCATCTGATTATTTAATCAATGATTATTAGTATTTATGGCAATAATGTAATTAAAAGAAAGTTAATTGGTATTTATTTAAACTAAAAAAGAGCACTATAGACAATTTAATAATACATTAATCCTCTCTCCTTCTTCTCTCTCTATATACGTATGATTTTCCTCTTCTAAATTTCAAATAAACCTAGATTTCCTCTCTCCATGATGGCCGGCTACCATAACCTCTCTCTCTCTCTCTCTCCATGGTGGCTGGAAATAAGAAATGAGAGTCGCCGTCCTCACAGATCTCCCATTACTCTCACAACTTGACTCCTTCACAAACACACCACCGTAACCACCTTCATCTCTCCTCTCGCCAGCGGCGACGAGCCGCCCTCCCGATCTAATCTCGTTCACCGAACCGCCTTTCCTCAGCCACACATATGTTCTTCACCTTTTTGCTGCTCAATCGCTGCCATATTGTAGGTTCCCAATCTTCTCTCTTTTGAAGCAACTTCATCGTCACTGCTTAACCGCCGCCGTCGACCACGCTGGTCTACCGCCGCCGCTGACCTCGCTGTTCAACCGCTCCCATACGTTGTTGCTTAACCATCGAAGATTCATCATTTGATTTTAGGTTTGTACAAAGTAGCAACATATCCCTCCCTCAACAGCCCCTCTTTCTCTGTTTTTTTTTAATTTCTGTACACTTAGGAGTAGCAATTGAACACAGTGAATACACATTTTTTTTAATTTGGTTTGATATCATGTTTAACTAGTGTAATACCCGAATGGTGCCCGAGTATAGTGTTTAAGTCATATATTTATATTTTTAAAGATTAGAAGTCAATATTTTTTTAAATATTTGGTCACTTGTAACATTTACGCTATGAGACTATGAGTTATATTTAATCTCTAAGACGTAAAATAAAAACATGTGAAAGTTATCTATATTAAAACGTAGCTTTTAGAAGAAAATGATCAAAAGAATCAAAACATGTGAAAGATATCTATATTATATTTTAATGCACAAAACGAACCTTTAAACAAATTCAAATAATCACATATATCATACCATAGCTAAAATACAAATCAAGTCAAGAATTTGAAAATAAATTGTTATCAACTTAAAACTATGAAATACTTAGTAAAAGACAAATCAAATGTACAAAAACAAAACAACTTTCTACCGACTTCTTTGAAATTTGGAGGATGAAAAATAATTATTTCACCTAAATAATATTTTTTTAAGTAATGTACAATGCAAGACAAAGTTGACCTATATACAAAATAATGAAATGGTATGTTCTATTATTACTAGCAGGACAGGAGCACATTAAATCAATTGCTTGTTCTTTCTACACCTAGTACCCAAGTAGTCTACTACCTTTCACTACTCCCTGCGATAAGAAAAGTAGAAAGTTGAAAACCCTTACGTGCTCCAGAACTCCTTTACTATTAATCTAAACAATTAGATCAAATACAAATCAGAGGTCAGTATTACTTCTCGTACTTTTCGCAAATAAAACACTTTTCGCATGAACTTTCCCCTATATATATAATATAATATATAATATATATATATAAATAATATATATATATATGAAAAATGATACATATTCCTACTTTTTGTTCCTACTTATCCTCTTACTCACTTGATCAAGACAAGTGTTAAAATCAATAAATGATATGAGGAAAGAGAATTAGTGCATTACACATGTCAAATATTGAATAGGTAGGAGAATTAAGTAGGAACAAAAAGTAGGAGGATATATCCTCTCTCTCTCTCTCTCTCTCCATGGTGGCTGGAAATAAGAAATGAGAGTCGCCGTCCTCACAGATCTCCCATTACTCT
>JAUEJL010110743.1:0-12540 GCA_032274825.1 Drosophyllum lusitanicum | reverse complement strand
TGTTGCCCTAAACTTAAACAAGGAAAAGATTAATTCCATAATTAACAACTTCTCCCGCCGCAAGCCAAGCTAGAAAACCCACATGTCACAACTACCCTGCTCCACGCCGTGGAGCAGGGGTGCACACCGTGCACACTCGAGTGGCCCACGTCATGGGCACTAAGCACACGCCGAGCAACATCCTATTTTGATTTCATACATATATGCCTATATTCAAGTCATACCCAACACTCCTTTCTGTCGATTGAAACATACATACCTACTTACGAATTCATTAATAACATGTGACTACTTCAATGTTCGTTTGATACTTCTGATACATGGGATCCTACAATAATTAACTTAAACGTTTCTTAAGAAACATTGATAAAGATAAGTTCAGTTACCGTAAATTAGTTTTGTAGTTGTTAACAGTGATGATATTAGAAATAGACAACTTTAAGTCTGAGAGAACGCCTAGGGTAGAATATGTGGTTCAAGAACACAAGCAAGTGTTTAATTAAGTAAAATAGCATTCTTGTAACTACACAAGAAACCAAGGGTTTCAACCATACAAACAAAGTTGTCCAAGGTGTTGTGAGTTACCTCTATTCCAAAGACCAATGTAGTGAATGCTGCAGAAACAAAACAAATGTTATAGACCATGAGTTCTGGATTACTCCAACGCTCGACGGGTTATCGATTACTTCAACAGTGACATCACTATGGGTTCAAGAATGTCCAATTGACCATGAAGGTTATCTTCTCCCATAATCCGTGTTTTGCGATTTCAAAGGGCGACGACTAACATCGACAGTGGGTTCAAGAATTCCGATTTCAATTTCAAAAGTTTATTTTCTACGTTTTGTTTTGTATCGTGTACACGAGGTCGTGAACTGATAAAGTTATTTTTTTCTTTTACGTGTAGCACCATTATAGTGGGAAGTGAGAACTTGAAAAGTTGGAAGCCTAGGGTGGTAAAGTAACATTATTAGTCCATTCGTTTAGCCTTATCTGAACACCTCTTGGGGTCTATCGGGTACCTCAAGGAACACCGCTACACATCCCTCCCAACACGATTTACCCGAGCCTCTCGGCTCCCATAACCTGAGCCCACCCCCACACCCACCCCACTTTCTCTCTCTAACTCTCTCTTCTTTTTCTCTACTCTTTTCCGTCTTCTATCTTTTCTCTCTTAATATATATTATAAAATAAACTAAAAGTGGAGGTAAGATTAGGAAGTGTTATACTAACTTTTGAGTTGGGAAACGGAAGGTGATGTGACGCTGATATGACAAGAGAGAGAGGAAACTAGATAAAAAGCCATATTGATGGTCTTAAACAACACAAATAGAATACTAGTTAACCGGTTGTAATGCCCCAAAAAAATTTTAAATCCGTAATTATGAAAGTCATCCAATAGCATTTTTTAACAATAATCACCTACCCAACACACGAGAGTTACGCCATGAATAAAAGTTATAAACAATGTTTAATAAGATTAGAGCATCATTAATTGTGGAAATAGCTGTCACGTTGGTGCCTTGCTCTTATCCACGTGAAACGGTCCTGCAAATATTCAACAAATACGAGTAAGCATAAAGCTTAATTAGTGAGCTAAAACAGTACTTGCACATTATACCAGATAGCAACTATTCAGTTAACAAGTATACCACATCAACAAGTATCTCCACACAGGTGGATAAGTGTCCAGCTGCACATAAAATTGCCAAAGTTGCAATAACTGTAACGCCCCGTTTTCATAATAATATTTTACGAAAAATGTTCGTAAATAAAATCACTTCATTGCACCCAAAAATCTAATTTATAAATAATAGTGGAAGCATGTATTGAAAATCTTTACAACCACATAATAGTTAAAATATTTTATTTGAAAGTTGGTGAACAACTGGCACTAAATATACTTTAAATGATTTAGTTGCAAAACACGAGCCCGTCCACTAAATCAACATCCAAAAATCTTCAAGTACCTTAGAAGTATATGAGCTATAAAGCCTAGTGAATAACCCAAAATAAGTACTTATAAAGAATGTTTACGATTGGTTAAGCTTTGTTCCTTCAATTCATTCCTTAACTCGTTACCGCGTTTGTATGATGAGTATTTCTGTATTTATATCTCTTCTGTGTATGAATCTGTAAAATCACTGTATCCACATCCGTATGATTGTACTGAATTCATATAATTGTTGTATATGTATCTCAACCACTGTAAACGTAGTTGTATTCACATTATAATTATACCAGTATCTTTATATTCATATACATGTATATAACCCCATAGATAATGTGATTTTATATCCATATTTATGTACCATAATTGTATATTTATATCTCTTGCATCCATATTGTTATTCTGCTATCCATACATAAAATGTGTTTGTATAACCATAATTATTTGGATATGATACGTATACTGCACAACCAGTATTGTATATATATGTAAATACCATGTCCGTATTTGTAACATTGTACTTGTATCTAAATTTGTATGATAGCAATCATATCTATTTGAGTATCATATCTGCATACCAATATTTGTGCATCTATAATCATTATCCGTATGAGTATTATATGATCCTTTACATATATCACTTATTTGTTTACTTGAACACATTACATATAAAGGTTCTTTTTTCTTACTTTCAAGCATTCAATATAACTTACTATCATTGCATTAAGTATTTGACATCACATATTATCCTTACTTGATCTGTACACACTTATACTATCCCAACCTCATATCCACATTTGTATATTCATATAATATAATTATCTTCCATAAATAAAATCACATAGATGAGTTAACTTTCATGCTTCATTATTTACAAGTATTAGATTGAGATACTCACCCAAAGTCCCGATTAGTTGTAACTACCTTCTAACGGTGTCCTTTATCCATTTTACATCCTATAAATATACCCCAAGTATTAATACAAGAAAAGAAAACAAATGTTCTGCTGGACTGACGGACGCATCGCGTCCAAGAAGCCGATGTGTCGCGTCGTGCAGGCAGAGTCTATACGCAGGTTGTTTCAGCAAAACTCCATTCATTCCAAAACCTCAGATTCGATTTTCAGATGCAAAGTAACCATTTCTACACTCTTAATACTTCATAATAAGTCAATTAACATACCCTAAAACCCATTTGAACGACTAAATCAAGATTTAGGTAAGTTTTCCCATTTTGACCCATTTGAATCATCTTACCAATTCCACCCAATTTGTACACTTCCACCACTAATTTTAAATTTAAACCAACATCTAGATGTTATAGAAACTAATTGTGATCATCAAAATTCATTTCTTAGTACAATTTCCAACTTGACTCACTAACCCTAAGAACTTAGTAATAAGAAGAATGTGGCTTGAATACTTACAAAGAAGAAAAGGATGATGAACACATAACTACATTAGCTTGATCTTCAAAGAATCCCCATCTTAAATTTTGAATATGATTGATTGATCTCCTTGAATCTCTTCTTCATGAGTTGCAAGTGTGTCGAAGAAGTTAGAAGAAAGAATATGAAAGGGAAAAGAAATAAAAAGGGGGCTGCCAACTATAGGTCGGTTATCCTCTTTTTGGCGGCTACTCCGCTCCCCTAACCGACTTACAACTTATCCCGAACGATATCTGTAAATTCTAAAGAGGATATTTTTTAAATCATTATTCTAAACCATTTAATAATTTATAACTTTTATTCATTTCCTGAACTTTTAATCAACACCTCATTTTAATAACTTTTATAAATTTAGGGTGTTACAAATGTCATCAACATATCACAGTACATTATCACACATGAACAATCATCACAATATAATAAGTAAGTCGGTGAAAACTCACCCGATCAGCAGTGTAAGGTAACTACAATAAACAATGTAAGGTAACCACAATAAACAACAGTACCTCAGTAATCAAATACGTAATTTAGCAAGAATTAACCTACAACACAGTTCTACCAATTTAGATTTTGAGTACACATTATAGCATCTACAACACTAGTATTCTAACTTTACGATTCGTAACCCAAACCTATGGTTTTCGATTTGGTCTAAACACATCAGTCTACGATGACCTAGTCCCACTTTTCGATTCATAGGCTCATATGGTTTTTGATCTCAATTTCCAATTGCAACGTTTACGATTGTGTCACCCCTAGTCTTTGATTTGAACTCAATCCCTACCCTTTTCGATTCCACAACGTGATTGGTCTAAAATACAAGTTTCTGATTTAAGTTATTTGATTCAAATAGATTTTTAAGTTTACAGTTTAAACTTTTTGATTGGTTCACATCCCAGTAGTTTTCTATTCCACTTAGCATATTCACGATTGTGTTTAACTTATAGTTTTCAATCCAGCTTTATAGTTTGCAATTAAAGGTTTTCGATCTGACCTAGTTTTCGATTTACGGTCCACTCTAAAAGTCCATTTACAATTGGGAGTTTTCGGTCCATTAACTTTTCGATTCATCAAGTGTTTCTAGTTTATGATTCCCCTCCTAACGGAGGTTTAAGATTGCAGAAGAGCACCCTTTGGGTTTCGATTGCTTCACAACTTAGAGGAATCCGCTAGGGGACTCAACTCTTACATTTCGATTCGGTCCAACCATAGTTTTCGATTCATGTAGCTTAGCATAGGTTTACGATTCATCTCCTCTTACTCAAAAACATTTTCGATTAAACACACACTCATCCACAGTCGATACATCCAATTCATAACCCATTCCAAACTCAACCATTTTTACTTATTCCTGATTCCAAAGATCTCTAGCACTATATTATCAAACTTTTTAACAATTAATTCCGTTTTCATCAAGTATTAAACATTCTAGGATTTATTATATGTTCGTACACACATTTTCAAACACCAATTTCCAGCCCTCAACACCCATCAAAATTCAATCGACCGGAGTAGAATCGATACATAAACAATGATTTAAAGGAGATGATTCATACCCGAGTGGCTCTTTGATGATTGAATGCAAAAACAACAATGGTTCGACCCTGTCCCTTTCGGCAACTTTGAGCACCCAGGCACACATAGTACCTCTTCTAGGGCTTTGTGCCCTTATCTCGGAATTTATACCTTCTCATAGTATCCTTAAGTCCAAGCACTCATTAAGGCCTCCTTAAATGACTATTAACATCCAAATAAGAACAATTACTTTTATTCATTCCATTCACTAATTCTTACAATAACTATAATTTATTAAAATTTAGAAAACAGGTACTACAAAATCAGTTATACCCGAGGCCTGGAGAATAACCACGCTAACAAAAACGAATGTATTATGGTTTATCCAAATAATCCAAACAATAATCGATGCCTGTTTTACCTGACCTGAATTCCTTTTGGTAGGGGTGAGCAGAAGAAACCGAAATCGAACCAAAAACCAAAAGAACTGAAAAAACCAAATCAATATAGAAACAAATGGTTTTGATTTTTAAGATTTCAAAAACCAAGTTTTCGGTATGGTTCTATTTTGAAATTACGAAAGTTGAACTAAAACCGAACCAAATCAAACCATCAAATTATGGTTTCTAGGGGTATAATTGTACATTGCATGTCTAATTCTCCATTTCATCCCCCCACAGTCCCTGCCATTTATATTTCATGTATAGTATTCATTCTTGACACTTTCAGTTTCACATCTCAAAAGCTTAAAAAAGGCAGTTGTTGAAGATAAGTTGATTTCGCGGGTTAGTCGATTCACATCAAGTGTTGCACGATTTACATCTCCTCGTATTTTCATTGTTTCTCCACTTGAGTCAATACATCAGATTTTGGTAAAAAAAACTCGAAGAGATGAAAGACTATGCTGGAATTCGATTAGAGGCTTAGAAACCCAGACTTGAGTTTAAAAATCATCGTTAAATCTAAGGTAAGTTTTCTTTCTTTTTTTGGTGAAATTGTAGCTCTAATTAGAAAAAAAAGGGGGGGGGGGGGGGGGCGGGCGGTTATGGTTTGTTTATATTTAAGAGTCAAATTATAAATAGATTGAACTTTAAATATACCATACATATATGTTAGTGTCAAAAATACTTAAATAAGTCTACTACATGCTCGAAAAATGATTTAATTAATTGTGGTCAAACATGCATGAATCAATCTTACAGGTCCTCTTCATTATTAAAATATTGTTATCTCTCGAGTGTTTTTCATTGAAAATTAGGTGGCAACCCATTTTGTTACAACCAAACAAAAAACCGAAAAGCAAACCAAAACCGACATCAAAATCGAAAACCAAACCAAAGACTGACATAAAAAACTAAACCACTACAAAATCGAAATGTTTTGGTTTTGACACTCCAAAACCAAAAATTTCAGTTTGTTTTCGGTTTTTTACTAACACCGAACCGAACCAAGTTACTACGTTAGTTTATACGGGTATGCACGGCGTGAGAGGAAACTGGCCCAATATCAGCTGCCAAACCGGAGCCAACCCTGCGGAAACTAGTCTCGTATCGTAGTCACCGTTACCGTGGCACCAATCGACAAAATGACAGCTGGATCCGATGTACCCGCCTCCTCCAGCAGCTTCTCGTCCGCCGCTAAGGGTGGCATGACGGTGGAGGATTGCGAACATATGATCCAAGCAAGCCTTAGAAGTAATTGCGTATAACTTTTTTTTAGGTTCATTGGGTTTAGGGTTTATAAGTTCTAAATCTTCTTTCTAATATCTGAATTTCTTTTCATAATTATGTAATTTGAATCCGAAATACCAGCTCCAACTGTGAAGTTTTTACGGGAGCATTTGGAGAAAAGTGGATGCAACATTGCGCCCAATTTCATCAAGGCCGTCAACTGCAACCAGCAGATGAGTGGTGGTTATGTTCGTGGAGAAGGGGTAATTCGTTCTTTTATTCCCTTATTATCTTCATGATCACGAAAATGCTTCATTTTTTATCAGGCCCGTTTGATTTTTCTACCTAGTGGTTTGTAGATTAAGATTGAAGGATCAAGTATGCCTAATCAGTCTATCTAGGCAAACATTATGTAATTGTTATGTTCTCAAAGTAACTTAGCTGCATAGTCTTTGGAATCTAGTTTTCTCAATTGTTTAAGGTTGATCATTGATTGGTCTTTCTTGAGTCATATATTTTCTGAAAAATTACTGTTTTATTTAAGGTGTTGTATGAAAATTTTCCTATAGAAGCCCATTTCAGTAGGACCTCTCATTTGCAAATTACAATGTTAAGTCAGGCGGACGTTTGGCTGTTCAAACTGGGGATTTAGACTTCAGATAAGAGCGTTATCTTATTGACCATTGGTCTATCTTCGGCATGTGCTTTTGGTGCTATGAGCTTAATTCATATCGACATAACAATTGGTTTTGCATTAACTTGTTTAATGTTCCATTTGAGCATCTTTCCGTGATATTTTAATCTTCTTTTATGTTTTGGACTTTTGGCTTAATATAGTGCTGCACTTTTGATTTAAATAAACGAAACTAGTATATGCTCTTACTGATTGGTACTTTTTCATCTCTAATGTCGTAGATAGTGGTATGTAGCAACTACATGAACATTCAAGATGAGGTAAATCAAGTGGTTATCCACGAGTTGATTCATGCATATGATGACTGTCGAGCTGCAAACTTGGATTGGACTAATTGCGCCCATCATGCCTGTAGTGAGGTATGAATCTGTGTCCATCTTCTAATGTTCTTTCTTAAATTTTGATAATAAAATCTTTATCCTTGAATGGCCATGGTTTTTCTTGTTTACATCTGAAACAGATCCGTGCTGGTCATCTTAGTGGTGACTGCCACTATAAGAGGGAACTATTGCGAGGTTTTGTCAAAATACGAGGCCATGAACAAGTAAGCTTGTTTTTAGTACATAGTGATCAGTTATGGAGCTGCTGTTTCTAATCATTTATTTGCCTCTCCTGAAATTGCATACGAACAGAAATTTATAGTTCATGTTTGTGTCCTTGGACTTGGTTTCTTCAATAGAATGTCATAGAAATAGAAATTTGTTTACCCAGGCACCCTGTAGAACCATTTAGATTCTAGGACTCCTCTTTGTTGGGAACTTCCAAATCGATTGGATAACTATTATATTAGACATTAAGGTTCTTCAAAGGCGCAAGCCTAGAAATCCATGAATGTCTAGGATGGTTATCTTCTTGGTTCAAAAAAGCGCGCTTAAGCGCCGAAGCGATGAGGGTTAGCGCTTAAGCTATACCTAAGCGCTATGATTACGTAAAGCAAGAAAAAGCACTTGCTTTGATTCGCTTTAGGTGAAGCGCTAAGTGGTGCTTAATAGCAATTAAGGTAGTCTTGATTAGTTTGGGCTTTTAACGGGCTTTAAGTTATTAGTGGTTAGTTTCTATACTATGGGCTTAGGTTAGGAAACAAAGAGTCATCATCCAAAGCAATAATAATGGATCCTCTAGAGCGGTAAAAAGTCGATAACAACTTTTCTAATCGGCAATGATTAATGTTGTATAATTATTTAAGTATTTATAACTTATAAGTAAATTGATAAATATATTTTGGTGTTTAAGTACTTTTGAGTTTTGAATATATGCGTTGAGCCATTAACACTTTGGTGTTTTAGTATATGACATTATGACTATATATAGAAATTAGGTAATTTATAAGTATTATGTATTTCTTTTTTTGTGAATTCGGGCGTTTTGTGTGCTTAAAGTGAGCGCTTTCGCGCAGGACCCTTAGCGCTTTTGGGCGCTTTATGCCTTTCGGGAAGTCATGCTAGACTATGTGAAAACAGTCTTGAATTATCTAATTGGTTACCCTTTGCTTCTAGAGCTCTAATTGGTCAAGCTAGACTAGCTCTAAGACAACTTCGGTGTTATGCCTTAACAAGTTACCAGATTCATTTTGTTATAGGAGAGGAAGAAAAACACAAAACCTATTTATGGAGGAGTAAGATTATTATTAAAAAGAAAGAGAAAATCATAATGAAGACAACAGATAGGAATTACGTTTTAAATATGCTGCCCTTTGATTATGGCTCTCATGATTTTCTTTAATTAACTTGGAGGATTGTTTACAAAATTTATTTTGTTTTCCCTTTACATATAATACACTGTCTTAGGTTCTTAGGTATTGCCTTGTGTAACTGAAGAAAAGGGTCACTGATAGATGCTAGTTTGCCTGACCTGCTATACCAGTTAGGCGACTTATTTTTCAAGTATAAGTGGCATTTCGACCCATTTATGAGTGGCTGAGCAGGTAGATTCAGGTTAATGGGTCAAACATGTAATATGACAAAAAATAGGTAAGGGAAAAGGTCGAAAATGGGCCAAAGTGAAAGTGTGTTTCTGATGAATACAACCACCCAAATCATAGTAAAAAAAATTAGAAGATCGTTGAGATGATAAAGGTTTTGTAATCATATTTGATTTCACATGGCAATTGTTTAGAAAATGTTAACTTCTTGATTTCACATGGCTCATGGCTGTTATGATTTTCCTTAATTTATTTATTAGAGTATTGTTTACAGAATTTATTGTGTTTTCCCTTTACACAAAATACACTTTCTTAGGTTCTTAGGTATTGGCTAGTGTAACTGAAGAAAAGGTTCACTGCTAGATCCTAGTTTGTCTGACCTGCTACACCAGCTAGGCTACTTATTTTTCAAGTATGAGTGGCATTTCAACTCATTTACTTATGAGTGGCTGAGTGGGTAGATTCAGGTTAACGTGTCAAACATGTAATATGAAAAAAATAGGCAAGGAAACGGGTCAAACTGGTCGAAAATGGGCCAAAATGAAAGTGTGTATTTGATGAATAAAACCTCTCAAATCAATAAATCATATTAGTAAAAAAATTAGAATATCGTTGAGATAAAAATTTTGTAAATCATATTTGATTTGACACGGTAATTGTTTAGAAAAATTGCTAAATTTTTGGACAGATTGTTTTGGATCAACCCAATTTGTACCAAAATTACATGTTTGACCAATCCCTCAACGTGGCTGTTTGCCACCTGCCCACATCTAGTTCTAATGTTTTGTATCTTGCCTATATTCCTATATCTTGAATAAAGCGACATGATTGAAGACTAGCAGATTCATTTGTTTAATCTCATTAATCATATCAATTTTCTTTCCATTTTATGTTGACATCTGCCAAAATTTCTATGCAAAAACTCTAGTTTTTATATGTTCAAATATCTACTTTTTAAATTCTCACACTTGACTGACTCTGTGTAACATGCATCGCCTGTTTTTATTTGATATCTAAAGGACTGTGTGAGAAGAAGAGTAATGAAGTCATTGGCAAACAATCCTTACTGTTCAGAAGCAGCTGCTAAGGATGCAATGGAAGCCGTTTGGGACACATGTTATAACGATACAAAACCATTTGACAGAGCCCCTTAAATACAATTATGCTTCCCAATTTCTGGTTCACCAATTCCCCTATACATTTATTCAAATTATGTAGTTTTAATGCACCAACATATGCCGGTGATATACAAGCATATTTGAGCAATTTTTTGAATATTGCATCTCTATAACGTTCCACATTTTTGTAATAATTGCACTAGCAGTTTCCTATCTGAACTTGAAATCATTATTCCTATAGTTTCTACAGGAAATAATCTGTGCTGTTAAGTGCACCTAATATAGGTTTTGTTGCACTCACGGATCTTATAGATGAGTTAAGCAATTATTTGATCTGGTTAAGTGTAACAACACCTGAGATACGTGATGTTAAAACCACAAATCTTTTCCCCTAGTTTCTGATGTTTGTCCTGTGTTGTTTCCTAGATTTGAACCAGGGTTCTAAACTGTTGATGACACTTATATATTACCTTTCAAAGTGGGGCCATTTTTGTTGTTTTTTTTTACAAAAAAAATTCAAGCAAACATCAAAGTACTACACTACTCTTTGTCTGTATTATAGCTTCACATGTAACACACAAAAGAAATGCATTTAGAAGTCGCAGAAAGAACAAAAAGAAACACCACCACCTAACATTCTAAAGCATAGATTAGTATATAAAGATTCAAACTTTAGAATTTTTTCCTCCTAACTTTAATCGACCCCGCTAACTTTGTTTCTTCGATCGAGGTTACATTATCATGTTCAAATCCCAAACAGTGGACAAACCTCATATACAAATAGTCACATACATCATTAAGCAGTAAGCACACTAAAGAAACACAGTTGATCGAAGTGTTTAGCTGCATGGAGAAGGTTTTCAAGATTGCCATCACTTGTCTCTGTTTGCTGTTTCACCTGTATCAGAATAGCGATGCTACTGCTCGTCTACCAAGTTACAACTTTACAGGTTTGGTCTTTGATTCTCTGTGTTAACACACGTACTTTGAGTGGTGAATGTGTGTTGAGAATGCGTCTTTGAAATATATTTGTTATTTTCTATACACTTCGGTTAAAGATTCTGAATCTACAACTGTCTTGTTCGAAATCGTTTGTCGAAACTTGCAGATATGCTGAAACATCAAACGAATCATAAAACATTGGGCGGTGGCGGTGGCGGTGGCGGTAGACAAAGCCGTTGGTGGTCAGAGGAAGATTATTCTTTGCCACACCGACGTATTCCCATGCACAACGGTCTCGAGCCATAATTTATTGTAGTTCTAGTATATCAAAGTACAAGACTGCAAGTAGTGTCACCATATATATGCAGTAATATGTGATATTAGTACCTACTTTTATGTTAAGTGGTAAGTACGTATGAAGAGTTTAAGTTCAATGTTACAGTGAAGGGTGCTCCGGCAGCCATGTAATATGGTTGGTGATTCATACACATCAAAAATTGTTCATACACAACAAGTTATGCATTATCGGCTTGTACCGTGTGTTGTTAAATGTTTGTACCTGTTGTGTATATACGAATTTTGTTGTGTCCGAATCAGCTCCCCATGTAATATATAATTATATTAGTTTTCGGTTGATGTTTCGAATTCTGCTAGTAATATTATGTTTTTAAAATATAATGTTTAGTTGTAAAGATAAACGCGATATTCGACTAATTATATGATTTAAGGGAAGTACCGATAAATGGTGAGACATGAAGTAGTTCGAACAATATTTTTCATACATAACAAAAAGTACTTTTTATGATAACTATAACATTAAATACATGAATAAAAAAAGAGATATGATTTATACACGACAAGGATTTGTCATGTATAACAAAATATGTGATTAAACAATAATACCCTTAATCATGTGGATGAAGGAAATACTTTACAATTTTGTAAGAGTAAAAAGAATCATAATTGTTGTGTATGACAAAATCTTGTTATGTAGAAAAAATGATAGTAAATTTGTGAGGACGTAAAAATTATAATTATTCCGTACAAATTATTGTTTAATGATTAAAAACCTAAAATGATTATTATTGGCATAAACTAAAAAAAACATGTAAACCGCTTTTAGAACGGAAAAAGTGATAACTGATATCAATAAAATTAGGGGATAAGATATATGCTTCTAACAATACATATTTTACATATTTATTTAAGTGTGTGAATAGGGATGGCAACGGGGTCGGGGGTATCGGGGATCGCTCTCCCCATCCCCCTTGCCCCCCCCCC
>JAUEJL010110732.1:0-12540 GCA_032274825.1 Drosophyllum lusitanicum | reverse complement strand
CTCATTGATTGAATGGAAAATTTACCATTTCATGTTCATTGATTGAATGTTCTTGTTTTAGTTATCATTGAATGTTAGGATATTAATCTGCTTCAATCTGATCTTCTATTTTGATTTCATGTTCATAAGCTTTCATATTTTGTTTTAATTGTTGATTTTTTATATTTAGTTATTCATGATGATGAAGATGATCTAATGTTCTTCCAGATCTTCAAACCGCCCTAAGTTTTTGTTTTTATTTTTGAAAGTAATAATAATTTACTGATGTGGCAATTAAAATTAAATGAAAAATAAAAAAATTACTTGTTACCTGCTGTATAAGTCACCGGATACATTAAAAGGTATTTTTGAAAGGTTGGATACATTAAATGGTAAGTTTCAAAGTTCAGTACACACAATAGCAAAAGGTGACAACTTAGATACATTTTGGTGTACTAAACCCTAAAAACTATTTTAAAAAGTTTTTTGTTTTTAAAACTTTTTGCTTAAAGCTTTCAGTTTTTCCATTCCAACCTAACTTATAGTTTTTTCTCAAAACAAAGTGCTACAAATTCCAAAAGATCGTGTGTCGAACATATCCTATATATTATTTAGAGGTGAACGGTTCGGTTCGGTTCGGTTATTGGTCAAAATCGAACTGTTAATTGAATGTTCGATTATTGTAGTTTCATAATCAATCAATTACAACTCAATGTTGACCATATCAACATAATTTTCAAAATCTTATTAACTTTCAAAATCTTGACCATATCCACACATATCAACATAATTTTTAAAATCTTATTAATTTTCTCCTTTTATTTCATCAATATAAATCTTTTTTTCTTATTTTAATGTTTTTTAGAATTTATTTTTAAAATTAACAAAATAGTTAGATGCAAATAAAAAAAAGTTTGAAAAAAATGGACATGTTGATGTAGAAAACTTTTTCGTGACACTGAATTGTGTGAATACATATCATTACATTCTTGAAAAGCGACATGTTGTAAAACAAATACTATTTACCGCTGCAGCATTACGCGTGTACGATGCTAGTACTTATAAAATGGTACGATTTCTATGTTTTTACATTCAATTAAAATTTGACTTTCCATTCAATTGTGGATTTTGTTTTGACACTGCCAGCTACATACCCATATTCAATTTTGATTGTTGTCCAATAATAACTGATTTTTGAATTGTAATTAATTGTCCTTGTACATGAAAGAATGTAAATATATATGTTTAGATCATTTCTTTAAAAGAATTAAATTACCATAACTTTGAAGGGAAGGTGGTTGATACAGCTACGTAAATCGTTCCCAGTTTCCATAACTTTGGTGTTTGTTTGTGAGATGTGAGAGGTATAAAAGTTATTTCAGCTTACTTAAAAATCAAGAGATTAATCTTTTTGTGTAAATACTTTATAATATAGTATAGATAAAAGAATAAAATTACCATAACTTTGAAGGGAAGGTGCATGGTTGATACAACTACGTAAATCGTTCCTAGTTTTCATAACTTTGGTCTTTGTTTGTGAGATGTGAGAGATATAAAAGTCATTTCAACTTACTTAAAAATTAAGAGATTAAGCTTTTTATGTAAATACTTTATAATATAGTATAGATAAAGATTCCTAAAGTTATATTTTAGAGTTCATTACATTAGGGATTGCTATCAAAATGTTTTCATCACATATGAAATATTGTTAAGTGCACCCATATCTAAAGTATAAGTTTTTCAAAATTAAATATTAAAAAAAAGTAATAATTTAATTTAAAAAATAACGATCTTTGTACGATTAGTAGTGATTTTGCATCTAGAAAATTTTAAATACACATATTTTATAATGTATTCTTTTTACAGTTGGTGATGACGGTAGTTGTTGAAGTTAACATCATTGGAACTAATTATGTTGTCACCTTAAGTGCTAAATGTTTATTGTTTACATATATATGAATTTTGCTATATTGTTTATACATTTTTAGGACCCTTTTTTATTTTTGGGAAATGATATCAGCGACTCTTATAGTTATGGTTAAGAGATTATTATACGTGGTATTAGATGTTTAAGATAATCTTTAAGATCTAAGGATCAAGTTTCATTACAGATAAGGTGCAGTTTAGAAATATATGTAGTGAGTGTTTAAGTCCTGCTAAACAAAAAGAGAGAGAGAGATTATTAGTGATAATTAATTAATTTTTGGTTGAATAAATTGTTGTTGCTACAACTTATTTAACTTGTACAATAAAATGTGATTAAAATTTAAACAAAATAATTTAATATTGGTCTCTATTCATGGTTTAGCCTTCCATGACAAATACATATTGGCCACCGCTTCACCAACGGTGAGGTACAATTTGTTTGACCCAAATGATTCTAAACTTTTTGACTGATGCAGCTTCTCCATAACACTTCCTGTAGGATTTGTCAACACAAGCTGCATCTTGAAATAAAACACTAAATTTAATTATTTTTAACTTGTTATATATAACCTGGTCGAATTCAATAGGTTGTACTGTATAACCTGACAAAGCAACTGAATCTAACCTGAAGCGATCGTTTTTCTAGCATTTTTTTAAGCTCGTTTAGCATCGTGATCCCGCTCGTGTCTATGGCTGTCACAGCTAAGAGATTACAAGTAATTAGCAATTAGCAACAACAAAAAATGTAGGATGTTAAATATATAAAATAAAATGTAGGATGTTTTATTTTTACAATAGATGGGTGTCTTTTATGTGCCTACCATATTATGATTATGCATTTTCGAATTCTTAGCAATTAAATATAATTCAGTAATTCACTTATATACAAAATTAGTAAATTAATTTTAAAATATGTAAATTAATTAGAGTGTGTTGAAATCAAATTGTCCCCTACCACATTTTCAGTTTTTTTTATTTATTATTATCATCTCATAAACCAATAATTAAGTTAAAATGGTTAAAAAAACATTATGAAAAATAATATAATAGTCTTTAATTAATAAATAAATCAATTGAGTTATAAATACGTACCAGTCATGTCAATGATTACACAATCTAACATTTTTCCAGCGTTGGCTACAATCCAATCTTCTTCCTCTCTTAACCATCTCAATATCCTGCAAATAGTCAAGATTGAGTATCTCTATGTGTATAATTCATTCCTATTTCTAAAATTCATGTTTTAAAATGTAGATCGAGGTTTATTTCATTAAAATATAATATACTTTCATATTTTTTGTATTATACGTAATCAACTGTCTTTATGTCATTGGATGTAACATATTATTTTGTGGATACCATATGTTGTAAATCACTTACTTTAACCATTAAAAAGATGACATAACATGTGTTTTTAACTTATTGTACGGGTAAAATAGATAATTTGACAATGAAAAGATAGTTATAGCAAGGTAATTGCATAAAACGGTGACTACAAATGAAATAAAAAGCGGTTTACATTAAAAGGTTAAAAAAAAATGGTTCATTAACGACAAGAATGTGAATTTTTTTAATACATTTTGGTGTTATAAACCTTCTATTTTCTTAACAAAATGTTTTGACTGTAGGTTGTTTGTGATTTAACCTTTCTTGTAGGTAAGTCGAATTGGCAAAGTAGATGGGAGCCTCGATACCAAGTATTAGAAACGAAGGTACTCTTTGAGCTTCTCGATATCGATTAATATCTTGGTAGATTTGAGTACCCGGAATGTTTCCTAAGACGCCAGTGTTTGGTCGCGTCACGTGTAACAAAATCTTGAAAAGAGAAACTCCAACCTATCAATTAATCATATAAACATGAACATAATTATAAACCTACTTGTGGTAAAATGGACGGGTTAGATAATATGTCATAATAAGGTTAGCTCGTAATGGTAATTATCTGTTATGGGTCGATCTAAAACAACTTGTTAGTTTCTTTTTTAAGAAAAAAATATTATAATCAAATAGTATGTTAAAGATGATTAAGAAAAGAGAAAATGTTAACATAGCCAATTAACACCTTTAGCTGGTGGTTGTAAGAGTAGTTAAGACATCCGTTTCATGTAGTTAGTGATTAACAAGTCAATCATAACCATATTAACGGTTTTGGTGGTTACTTAACATGGTTTATGGTTTATTTTCATTTGTCTATTTCCTTCTAAAATGTGGGGTTTTAACAATAGCTCTAAAGTTATAACTAGAAATTCTCTTAAAATTATGAATTTTTATAATATTTTAACTTTTATGATATACTAACTTAGGATGGTATATTTATTAAAATTATATAATGGGTAACTTTTCACCCCCCTTAATTACTAAAAAGGGAAAATGAATGTGTTGTTAGCACTCGACAGCATCTAACATAAGTGTTACTGCACTCAAAACACTATTAAATGAAGGGTACTTAAGTAATTTCACAATTTAATGATTTAAATGAGTTGTGATTGCAGCAACACTTATGTTAGGTATTGTCAACAGAACGCATCATTCCCCATTTCCCCTGTTAGAAATTAGAAAACGGGCTCAAACCATCACTTCTAAAATGTTATTAGTAAAACATAACTATATCAAGATTTGATGTCAGGTTAAACATGATTGATATAAACAAATATAAATTAAGAAGGATAGAAGGATTACTGCAATCGCAAGGCCAACAGGGACTGAGACGAATAGAACACCAAAGAAAGACGATAAACAAGCCAAAAAATCAAGTTTGTCAACTTTCCAAAGTTGAAATGCGCTCTTATAATCAATTAGACCGATCACAGCAGTGACAATAATCGCAGCTAGTATTAGATCTGGAGTGTATTTAAAAAGGGGCATTAAGAACAAAAGTGTCACGAGCACTGTTAATGCCATTATTACGTTTGACATTGCCGTCTGTCCTCCTGCATTTTCATTCACAGCTGATCGGGAAAACGACCCTGCCAAATACAAAAACAATTTGTTATATGTGTGCGTGTACATCTAAACACCCTTTTTAGCATATGACACGTGCCATCACATGATCTTATATTCTTTCTACAGTATACGAAGAAGACCTACAAAATTAAAGTTAAAAATCGAACCTGTAGTAACATAGCAAGATGAGCAAGAACCAGCCATGTTCATAACCCCGATTGCTATCATTTCTTTGTTTCCATCGACTTGGTAGTTCTTCAAAGCTGCAAATGTTCTTCCAACCGCAATCCCTTCCTACAAATCAACATACATACGATTAGTGTTGTAAAACTCAGGCTACTCGGTTTAGCCACACTAACCGGTCCTTGACCGAAGTTATTGAGCAAAATAGGTTTCGGTCAAACACAGACCAATTCTGTGCAACTCGGCCTAGGCGGGAAGTAGAAAGTCAAGGTCGGTCAATGTTTCTAAATAACTAAAAAAATCTTAACTCTCTCTTCGATTAAATGTAAATTTGATGGAAAAAATCTTGTTTTTATTCAATTTAATGAAAATGTTATGTAAAAGTTATTGTTTTTAACATGTTAACTTGTTTTGGCTTTATTTTAGTATGAATTTATTGATATTTGGCTATTTGTCATATATCTAATTATAGAATTTCTTCAAAATAACCCAATCCAAGTACACCCCGCCTAGCTGATTACTCGCTACACGCAACTTATCGCTTGCATTCCATACTCTTTAAGCTTGTTTAAATAGTTAGGTTACTTTGCTTTATAGCAAAAAGTTAAACACAAATCATCTAATTTTACAAATCACCTACCGTGAGGGATAATAGTCCAGTAACAGCACCGGTTTTGACTGCAACAACGAGAAATTCACCATGGAAATAGAGCATGTTTGATGACGGAGGATTTAGACCCTTGGCCAATTGACCAATCTGTAATAAAATTTTAAATTTAACACTCTCAGATTTAAAAAGTAAACTCCGGGCACTAATCTGATACAATTTAAAACTCTTACGGTTGCTACATTTGGAAGCTTTGATTCGAATAGAGCAACTAAAATCGTTGATAAAATAACCGATGCTAAAGGAGCTGTTGCTGATATCCAAAAGAGTTTCGGATTTCGAATTCCCTGCAGTAATTATTGTCCACATTATTAAATAGGATGATAGTATAAGATTACTTAGCTCGATTGTATTGATGTGTCATGGCTCAATTCAACTATACAATCGGATGGGGTCACCAATCATCATGAGAAGGAGGCTGACCGCTGACGTGGTGAAAATTTTCTCTTCTTTTACGTTTTGATTGGTGAATTTTTTTACTATAGGTGGATCTCAGAATTTGGTATGCTAATTAGTAATTGCACCATGTGATGTGTGACGGGTTGTATGGTGAGATCGTGAGTGAGTTTAAAATTTTCTATTGTAACTCGTATCCAAAGTAGAAACTAACTAGAGATCATTAAATATTATTTTCATTAGAGAAGTGTAAACTTATAATGCAAATAATAGTTTATGTTGCTTACAATTTGCCTTGTAGCCAGCAAACAGGCCAAAAAGCTAAAACCCATCACAATAGTATGCCAAGACCACTGCAAACACATCAAGATGTTCGACCTTAAGATTTATTATAGTTAGAAAACAGATAATTATATGCATATATCACATATTTTCACTATTGGTATGTGTACACGCATCAGGATCAAATAATAAGTTGAAAAGTTGGATATTCGTTTTTAGATTATTGGAAACAGAACCAACCACCCGATCGAAATTTCTGTGTAACTGAGTCGAGTGAGCCAAACACTGTCAAGCTTGAGCTTGATCGACTTTTAATATTCGATCTCAAAACTTGACTTCAGCTGACCGAGCCTCAGATTCCAAGACTCAGCTCAAATCCATACTAAATTACTTTCAATGAAGTACTTCAATTTGGATTTGGACAATATAATGATTATACATGATAATATCCCATATATGTAATAAACACGACATATTTATCTATTTTTGCTAAGAAAACAACCTCATGTTCTATTATCATATTATATTTAGTATGAATATGAATATGTAGGTATTATATGTATGTATAAATTTATAAGTTTGCGAGCTTGACGAACATATTACTTTGGAACTCGAACTAGACTCGGATCCCTACTCGAGTATCTTGAGCTCAAGCTCGACTGGGTTAACATTGAGGTGGTTTCGAATATCTTTCGACTTGATCTTGAGTAACTCACAGAGTGTCTTAGCTCGATTACACCTATGAGGATAACAATATCTTATCTACATAGATTTGGCCTTTTAGATGCACATGATTTAGTGAAATTTAGATTACGAATAATGATTTGCTCGTTAGTTACCTCATTTATTTGCTCAAATACAGAAGATAAAACGGGAATTATTTGCATTTTGCTAGTGAAGTCAACAATCCCGAGTAGCCCCTTTAGTTGCTGTAACGAGACGATGACCGCTGCTCCAGCCATGAAACCAACAAGTGTGGCCTTTGATAGGAAATCTATTATGAATCCTAATCTGTAGATCACCATGTTCATCGGTCAATTGACTAAAAAATTGATACCATAGATGATGGAACAAATTTGGGGTTGCAAGCTAGCATGTGATCTGAGGGACACCTTAGGTGGGTTACCAAAGGACTAAAAGTGAAAGTTTATTAAAATTTGATTAGTGAGTTGTGAAGTATATATGTGAGTCTTAGATCTTCAGATGGTAGAGTGTGACCACTGGCCACTACGTACATGTGCTATATATATGTGGTGTTGACATGACGGTACAATACCATGTGACCACTATGAATGCCAAATGTCAATCAACGGACTTTGTTAGATGGTAATATATGAAGCGTTGTCAAGTGTACAGTACAAATTACCAGGAAACACATTATACCTGAGCAATCCTAGCGAAGCTTGAAAGAGGCCAGCAAAGAAAGTAGCGGTAAAGGCCAACTGAAGGTACAACGCTGGGTGCGAGGAGTAAGAAACGGCGTTGTTTAGCATCGTTCCCATCACCAATGAGGCTATAGAAACCGGCCCGACTGCTAGATGTTTGGAGCTTCCAAGTACAGCATATAATATTGGTGGCACAAAGCTTGAATCTAATGATATTATTATCATATTTAATAATTTATTAATGTAATTATAATAAACAAAGTTTAAAACCCACTCAAAATGTGTTTTAGTAATTAATATAAAAACATTGAATAGGTTTTTGGATTTTCGTGATTAATAGTTTATTAAAATTTTGACTAGACTTATAAGTCGGTTTTCTTCGGCTTATAAGTTTATCAACTTGAGCATATATATAAACTTAATTAAGACATGATTTATATTAATAAACTCTAGCCCAAAAAATAGTCTTAAAAATTTATAAAAATTCAAATAAGTTCATTGATTAAAAAATAAGTTAATTCAAACATTCACCAACCGGTCGGTTATACTATACTTGTTTAACCACAACAAGTCAACAACTTACAGAGGCCAATTACGGGTGGCAGATTTGCAAGCTTTGCATAACTTATTCCCTGCAATCCGATATTAAAACTTTAACCATGATCTCTGTATATAAAAATTTATTTCTTTTTATTTTATCATTCTATCCGTAAAATAATAACATAATTTATTAAATTTCTTTTCTTATTCCGACATATGTCGTTTTCTAATAAGTAAAAAAATAAATAGAAAGATTTTGTAGAGACTCGATACAAGATTAGTGATGTTTTGGTGATAAAGGTGAATGTCGTACTACAGCCAAATATTATATTCTATATGAATTATACCTGGGGGATAGCAAGGCTGGCAATCGTAATACCAGCAACGACGTCGGATCGAAACATGGCAAAATCGTAATTAGGGGCCCACTGGAAAATGGGGAAGACGAAGTGAAGAACAAACAGGAGTTTATTAACCGGAGTTTGGTTTTTGAATCCATGAAGTGGATCGTCGGGGAAGAAAACCTCTGATAGTTTGTGATGTAGTTTCTGGAAAGTAGTCTTCTCCGGCGGGAGACAGACGCTGTGAAGTTCCGGCGCCGCCGTTGTTTCCACCGGAAGTGGTATGGAAACGGTGGTAGTTTCTGGCGGAGCATGAACCGACCAGGAATCGGACGCCACACTGTTTGTATTTAACACCATTTTAATATGTTTATCTAGAAACGGCAATTGGGTTTAAATAGGCCGTGAAGGTGAAGGCTAGAAATGGGAATCTCAAAACTCAAATCTGTATGGGAACGAAGGGCCGTATGGATTCGACAATAAACAAGTATATTCTAAATTGCTAATTACAGTAAAAGTTGTGCAATATTACAAGGGTTAGGAGACTCTTATGTGTGGGTCAAATATGATTGATCATGTTCTCTTATAAGTATGAGAGTGGACCCTACAAAGGGGACTCATTCTCATGTTTGTGAGAGAATATGATGAGTCATATTTGACCTAAACATGAGAGGATCTTAACTCTATTATAAAATAGGGTTTAGTACACTAAAATGTATTCAACTTGATATGTTTTGCTATTGTGTGTATCGAAGTTTTAAAGTTTCTATTGTGTGTATCAAACTTCTAATTTGTTGCTATTGTATGTATTTTGATCACACAAAAAAGTAAAAATGTATAAGTTTAATACATACAATAGTAACAAATTAAATGTTCGATACACACAATAGAAAATTTTAAAGTTTAATACACACAATAGCAACACGTGACAGGTTGAATATATTTTAGAGAATTAAACCCTATAAAATACTCCGTATTTAATTTTTATAATTAATTAAATTTAAGATTCTATTATAATACTATTTTTAACACCATTTGTGTAACTTTTTTTTTTCTAAATCTTTCTGCTTTTATCTTGTTTCTAACTAGACGAAGGGGTATGACACAATTAACAATAAAGATAAAAAATAAAATTAACAGATTTCACGAATCATTATTTAATTAGTTTAATTAGATTAATTTTATTAATACTTGTGAGGTTCAACTTTGCCGACAATTCTCGTAACCAAAGATGAATTTTTTTTTTCTTCAAAAAACCCAAGAATACCAAAACAAATTTATAATGAGCTGATAATTTTTGTAACCATATTAACAAATTAACACTTTTATAACACAAAATCGTTTGGGAATAGCAAACAAAATCAACAATTGTAATTAAATATTGTTGGCTATGAAGGCATACTCGATCAGGAATTCTGCTTCATTGTTGATGAATTAAGAAACAATTATCTAACGACATAATTCCTAAATTCAAGACATATTTGAGACTTGAAAATTTCCTAACTTCTCAAACAGATGTATACATTCATTTAATCTTTATTTCTTGATTCTTAGTTTAATTATTATTAACTGTTTAGATTTAATTTCTTACTTTTTATTTGTTTTGTTTTGATCATTAATTAGCCGGTAACTAATTGGTATTTTGTTTGTTTACTATTTTAATAGTTTGCTTAATACAACTGATTAATTGGTATTTGCATGCTAATTGATGAGTTTATTACTTAACGTTTTTATATATCTTAGTTTGTTTTTATATACTTTAGTACTTTTAGGGGTCAACCAAAGAGCTTTTAGCCCATCATTATCCGGTATGTTAGATGTTTCCTAAGGTTGTGGATTCAAGTCTTATAGTAGAGTGAAAAATAAAATAAATAAAATAAAATAACCCGAATCAATTTAACCAAACCAAATGATTAACTGAGGGGTGGGTTTTTAGTTTTTTAATAACCGAAATTTTCAATTCAGTTACGGTTATGAGTATTTGGTTAACCACTTTAATCGAACCGAACCGATATATAACATAGTATAATATATTTCTATACATACCATATTATATGCATTTTTAAAATTTAAGCTAGTCATCGTATTTTTAACAATTTAATACTGTGTGATTAATTAAACAAATTTGATAACCATGTATATTTCTTGTTGGTTTCGAATTTTTTTTTAATTTTGACCTATTTAAAAATAGTTATGTGCCATATATCTTTTTAATTTTGTCCTTAAAGTCGTGTTCAATAAATTCTATTTAAAAGACATAGTCTTACAATTTTAATATTTAATCACAGGTAATTCAGTATACAATCACATATGATTTGTAAAAGCATCACATGTAAATTACGAAAAATTACGAATATACCACTCCGCCCAAATTTTTAAAATTTAATCTGGACCATTGATGCCATTAATCCAAATACTAGAATTAGTTCCTTAGGACTATGAATTAATTATGAACTATATTAAACATTCTTTTTTATCCTTTAACTTTAAAAATGATTGAGGCAACGTAATCAATTTTATAGCATATACTTGCGAGAAAACTTAATTTTAAAAGAAATACATTTAGGTTTTATAGCATATACTTGCGAGAAAACTTAATTTTAAAAGAAATACATTTAGGTTTTTGCTCGTTAATTTGTTTTAGTTATCATCACAAGCTGGTTGAGCTCGTTATACTACTCTGGCCATTTTGCGATAAGCTCGTGAGTCGTGACCATAACCACAAGCGTAACAAGTTTTATTTTTTTTCAACCAATATATATGGTGTGCGATATAAATATTTTTATGTGGATTCAATGATAACAATTATTACTACAATGTCTTTATGATTGGTTAACGATTCTGATGCGGTTGTTAATGATAATAGTTATTACTGTGTATAATTGGGTAATGTATTTATTTTGTTGGGCAAAAGTTCAAACGAGAACTGTTTTTCGTACGAGAACCAATCTTAGCCGTCCAATTCCCCCTCCTTCAATTGGATTGCCCACCCATGAATTCCTTACACGCACCCTGTCACACTCAATCCCCCACGCTCTTCATCCATGAATTTCATTATCCAAAATGAACAGCCAAGATTGGTTCTCGCAGTTCTCGTACGAAAAACAATTCTCGTTTGAACTCTCCCCTATTTTGTTGTTTATATTATCCCCCAAAAAAAATTAAAATGAGTTAATTAAACAAAATCAACGTTAGAAATAAGACAAGTTATCGTTATTTTTAGTTTGCAATTCTTGTTTGTGTTTGCTCTATTTGTTTCTTGGTAGTATATATATGCTTTGTATCGATCTGTTTCGGTCTTTCTTGTATAAATCCAGTATCGCGCATAAATTGGAAATGCAAGAATATTTGGGGCACCCTTATATGTCATTGAAAAGACACATGCATGCACAATTAATTATTAATTAAGAATTAATAATTAATAAAACAAAACAATTTTCTCTCAAAGCTTGTTTTAATGAACTAAACATCTAACTTTACTTAGAGTAGTCACGTTTTTAAAAGAATGATTTTATATTCTATATCATCCTTCTATTCACTAAGGGTGTGTTTGGTTGGAGGTTTTAAGGGGTAGCGAATAAGAATGAGAATGATTAACATTGGTTGGTTAGATGGAATATAATCAATCACTATCCATTAATGAGTAATGAACCGTTCCCTAGTAAATTGGGGATAATGAATTCAGGCTAATTGATTCAGGTATATGTTTGTCCCCACCGATCACCACCGGCATCACCTACCACCACCAATATTGCTACCACCACCGAACGCCGCCGCCGCCACCACCGGCTAAAACCACCATACCATTGGAACTTGTCGCACAATCACCACCTCTACTACACCCACACCACCTGTCCTTCCACCACTACCCGTCACAATCATCACCACATCAACCATC
>JAUEJL010110731.1:10362-24814 GCA_032274825.1 Drosophyllum lusitanicum | reverse complement strand
CCCTCCAATCTTATAACCTATTTATAAAATTCCTTATAAATAGGATGATGTCATCATTCTTAAAAACATGATTTTTTAAAAAGGATGATGATGTCATCATTTTTTTCTTTTAAATAGGTTATAAGATGGAGAGAAACGGATCAAAACCACAATAGAGGGGCAAGAAATTGTGGTGTCTGAGGAATCTATTCGGGTGCATCTTCAACTG
This sequence comes from Drosophyllum lusitanicum, assembly GCA_032274825.1. Taxonomy (NCBI): domain Eukaryota; kingdom Viridiplantae; phylum Streptophyta; class Magnoliopsida; order Caryophyllales; family Drosophyllaceae; genus Drosophyllum; species Drosophyllum lusitanicum. The sequence continues at coordinate 24,606 of JAUEJL010110731.1, read as the reverse complement.
GATGATGCCGAAGGCATATTTTCCGTACCTGATGAAAATCTTTTTGCTGAACTTCATTGAATGGGGTATGAAGATGCTTTAAACAAATTTACTTTTATAAAGGATTGCTTCCCCCGACATACTTCAACAATGTCTATCCCAAAAGAGAACTGGTTGGAATGAGTTCAGTAGCACTATAGCAACCATTTTGGTGTGTCTGGTTACTTCCCAACGGTTCAATTTTTCAAGAATGATTTTTAATGAGATACTCTGGAACTTTGAATCAAGGAATAGCAAATTTGATATGTATCCAAGATTCATACAAGTAGTTATAACCCACGAATTGACAGATTTTCCACAATCTAGTGGTGTGTACCTTCCTCTCTCTCATACTAAAAAGGTTTTTGCAAATATGAGGAGGGTAGCAAAAGGATTTTCAAACACTGTCACCCCATTGTTCTCTACAATAATAGTGGTGTGTACCATTGTTCTCCATTGGAGTGTCTCCTAACTCCGAGAAGGTGCTCTCTAAAGAGGAGGATGAGCATGTGGGTGATTGGGCACACACTACTGTCTCTATAAAAAGTATGGAACATGACAGTGTGTTCAAAATTAAGACCCTCCCCATGACAACTTTGAGTGAGAAATCACAAAAGGGTCCCTGGTGCCAAGAAACTGCAGGGAGAGTTAGTGCTTCTGCTAGGCAGAAGGATACTCTTAAATCTTTCGAGGATATTCCAAAGATGCCAACAACATCTAAAGGGATTGAGAATAGTTTTCACTTTGATGGATTGATGGACCAAATTATTAACCAATAGTAGATGGGGAAGGTACACACCAGAAACAAATTAATTTTTTAAGAAGTATGGTGTAGAAGCAACAACAACAGATTAACAAGTTGCTAAAGATGGTGCTTAAATTAGTGAATGAGAGAAAGAGAAAGAGGTTTCAATTGCGAACAATTTCTAGAGTTGGTGAAGCTCAAAGGGTGATCTCTCCCACAGAATCTCATCATGATTCTACCAAAAAGGGGGAGAGCTGAAGATATATGGAATTTGGTTTTGAGTTTGAGGGGGAGAAAATAAATTTTGAGACAACACTATCAGTAGTAAAAACAACAACTCCAACAGCACTAATTACTCCAACAGTTCAAACAAAGTCAAGAGCATAATCCTTAATAGAACATGAAAAAGAAACGGTTGCGGCTTTGGCTCAGGTAAAGTTTACACCAACATCAACCAAAAATAGACAATCCAGCATTCCCAAAATGAAAGGTGTGATTATTGGTGAAGTGCAAAGGAAGAGAAAAGAATAGAGGATTCAAGTGCTGCAAAGAACAAGGGAAAAGGAAAGCTTGTTGAAACTCCAAAGTTAAAGCCTTATACAAAAGCACAGATTGAATTTGATGTTGAAGTAGCAAAAAGGCTACAAGGGAAGAGCAAGAGGAAGCTGAGGCAATTGAGAAAGCCAACAGAGCTGTCCAAATGATGAAGAAAGTGATGGATGAGAAAAAGAAAAAGCCATCCATGTCTAAATCTATAAGAGATGAAAGGAAAAATATGACTATCTTTTTGAAAAACTGTGGTCATAAAGTATTTTTGTTAGACATAATAACCTCGAAAAGCTTAACAGAATTATACAATAAAGAAAAGGCTCTGTTGCAGGGAGATATTGAAAAGAAAGATGAGTTTGAAAGGAGATTGAAAGCTTCACATGACCAACCTAAACTTAAGAAACCCTTTGATGATGAAAGTGAAGAGGAAGAAGAAGAAGAAGAGGTTGAAATTGGATGTGAGTTAAAAAGAAAATCTGAGGAACTAAAGATTGAAGAGAGTTGTGAAAGCCAGGATATCTGATCCTGAGGAAAAGAAAGAAGAAAGGTCTAAAATACCAAAGGATAATGAACCAGTGCAGAGTGAGCAAACAATGGAGGAGTTGTAGGAACAAAGGAGAAAAATGGAATCTTTGATAATTGTACCAATGAATTCGGTTAAGGTTCAACCTTTAAATGTGAAACTTCCAGAGATTGTTGATTGGAGTACGATTCGAGTGGGTAAATCTGAGCATTAAAAATAGTCAGAAAGGATCGAAATCAAGCGAGCTTATCAAACTTCATCAAATTGCTCAAGTATGCGTCAAGGTATGACCTAGAGGAAATGTTTGATGTTGGAATGACAAAATATGGAGAAAAAGTGTTGAAGGGATCTTCAAGTTCAATCAGACTTGCTTTAAGCAATCTGTGTAATTTGTTTGCTCCTAAAAAAGTCTAAGAAAGTATTGATTTAAGGAAAGTTACCAATAGTATGATGGGTTTTGTATGAGAACTATGGTGTGTATCAACTGACAACTACATATGCAAGATATGAGTAGTATTTGGTGGATAAAGTCTATAACCATGGAGTAGGAAGATGATGACCATGATGGGGTAAAACTAAATGCAAATGGTATATCACCCATAGCGCAAGCATTGGTTCAAATGATTCTTAAACAGTTGAATGAGTTTACTGAAAAGCGCAGTTAAAGGTGATGCAAAATGATTTTGGTAGCATCATGATGATGGTAGAGACCAACACTGAAGAATTGGAAGAACTTAAATACTTATTCAGAATTTAAGTTAAGTTAGTGGGAGATTGTTGGGTCTAAATGCTGCTAAGTCTACTTAATACTGCTACTTTGAACTTAATACTGCTAGCACTGATACTGATGACAGAAGTTAATACTACTAGACCAAATATTAATACTGTGAGTTCAAAGTTGATACTGTTTGAAGATTTTGAAGTTGATCGAGATAAGGAAAGATTCCTACAATCAAGGAAAGATTCCTGAGATCAAGGAAGATTTGAATTACAAGAAGATGAAGATATGATTGAAGATAAAGTTTGTTTTTAATGTTTAGCTTGTAATTCTGAGTATATATGGATGTAAATATAGGTTAGAAGTGCACATATGAAACACACACAGAGAGAGAGAGAGAGTCTGTAATTTGTGTTCATAGAGTTTTAGCCTCAAGGTCGTTTTCTGATCCTTACATTAGAGAAGTTTTGTACATCTGTCACAAAAGACAGATTGGGGCTTTGTTGATAACAGTTTGATTGCAATCATCTAATTGAAGTGATTAATACAAATTGTGTTTGATATTAAATTTCTTGTGTTCTTGTTTAAGTATTAAGGTGCAATTCCGGGGCTTCCTTAATATATCTTGGTTCAAATAGTTTTGTTAATCCGATCCTGACAGAGTTAATTATTGGAACTAAGTCCAAGGATGTTAGGATCGTAACCAGGGAACTGACCAACGATATTGTCCGCTTTGGGTTTCCCTCACGGCTTTAAAACACGTCATATGTTAGGAGTAAGATCCTCCCTCCTTATAAGAAGGGAGAATCCCCCTTGCCTCACCAATGTGGGATGCTCCTGCATTGGTATATGAGCGATGGGTTTAAGAGTCGCGGATTTGACCGGCTCGAGGGAACGATGAGCCCCATAAACCTAACAAAGGATTTTAGAAAATCTAAGGATGGGCGCGTGAAGAAGATCAAAGGGGCGTAACAGAAGTGGAAAGAGTAACACACTAACACCAAGCCAAATTAGCATGTACCCAGAGCTAAGGGTAATGACAAGTACAAGAAGGGAAAGGTGAATAAGGCTACAGCCGAGAATCGCTGCTTCAAATGCAATGATGCCAGTTATAGGAAGCAAGACTATTTGAAGCATCACAAGGTGGCTAGTTAAGTCAACACCTTAGGTATTCAATGACTAGCTTCAATTTCACTCTCTACTTGTATTGGATACGAGTTTACTGACTCTTTTTGCAAGAGGTCAAGGAAAGTGAGGAGTCTAGCACATGGAAATCTAGAGGTCGGACTATTGGATATATATCTTATAATTTAGTTTTTCGATTGTAATCGTATTTCTAAATATCTGTGTATATTAGATGAATCTAGTTTTTTAAGTTCAACTTGAATAAGGACAACAAATCAAGTTTGAATTATTAAAGATTCACTAATTAGATCAAAATGCTTAAAACGATATTGTGTTACATTATTGACTACAACCCTAAAGTATATTATTATATGAACGTTTCACTAATAGTGTATACTTTTCGGATACTTCGAAGACAGAAGTTTTTGTTGTTAGAAAAGTTTTTCTAAGATATTTTGAAGTAACACAAACAGAATTTTATGAAAACCGAGATGCGGTATTCCGTTTGTGTTTGGAACCTGATAAAACACATGGAGTAATATGTATTATTTCAAGACGATGTGTTTCGTAACAAAAACATTCGGAAGTGTAAAGAGGATTATAAAAGTGTAACACTCAAGGTTCAAAATTCCCTAATTAAATATAAATAAATAAATATTATGAGAATCGTAGATGCATTATTGAGGTTAGGAGGTGTTTATATAACTTAAGGAACTAAAACTGCCAAAATAAAAGTTAGAAAGTCTAGAGGGCAGAATTTCCAAATACCTAAAGTGCTATATATATATAGAGAGAGAGAGAGTATGTTAGTTGTGGTTTATTACATGTTCAAATGGGTCAAAGAGTTCATTTTGATGAGTTAAGCTTAGATACATGTTAATTCTTGATTCAAGTAGTTAAAATCAATTGTATATGTTGTATGGGATGTAGGAAAACATCCCTAAGTGTTTTAGATTGAATTGGTATTGATTTTGTGGCTAGAACAGCCCATGTAGTACATGGGTAGGTTGTATAGCTAGGCCGTGCAGGCCAACACGGGCCATGTGGCCCGTGTAGTAACCTAGGTCAACACATGTCATGTACCTTTGTGTGCCCGTGTAGTGTGAGGGGTACACTGCTTGTGTAGGTACCTTACACGACTCGTGTAGGCCTTGTTTCAGGTCACTTTGTGTAGCTTTTAATATTCAGTTAATTATATAGGACGGTGATTGGCTATCTATTTGAAACATATAAGCTGTTAATCGCTTTGAATTGATTACAAGGTGAGTTTACTAAACTATTCTTCATATGTGCACTATGTGTGTTATCATACAGATATGTGATATATGTATCAATCATATGTGTTATTTAGCAAACTTCATTGTGTAGTAGAACTCAAATATAGCGCAATACTGTGGCTTACGAATTGTAGCCTTGGCACTAGTACCAGAGATCGGCATAGACTTATATGATATATGTGTGATATTTCTATGTGATTTATACATGTGTTTATATCATTTACAGTTTGGCATGCTCACTAAGCTCTTATAGCTTAACATATACTATTTTAATGTTTTTACATGTCGTGATAAAGGCAATGGCAAGGCTCTTTTAATCGCTTTGAATTGATTACAAGGTGAGTTTACTAAACTATTCTTCATATGTGCACCATGTGTGTTATCATACAGATATGTGATATATGTATCAATCATATGTGTTATTTAGCACACTTCATTGTGTAGTAGGACTCAGATATAACGCAATACCGTGGCTTACGAATTGCAGCCTTGGGACTAGTACCAGAGATCGGCATTGACTTATATGATATATGTGTGATATTTCTATGTGATTTATACATGTGTTTATATCATTTACAATTTGGCATGCTCACTAACTCTTATAGCTTAACAGATACTATTTTCATGTTTTTATATGTCGTAATAAAGGCAATGGCAAGGCTCCAATTTGACTGCGAGTTGATATAAATCTTTTACGAATGTAACGCCTCCTTTGTGTAATATACAATACTTCGGTTCTTCAGATGTAACTATCTTTTGTACAAAAATGTTTTGGTAAACCTATGCCTTCGCATTAGATATATGTGAAGACTTTAATGGTATTTTTATATAAAATTTTGTTTTATAAATTGAGCGTTATAAAACGTGATTATATTCGGAACTTTTAGGACTTTGACTTTTAGATGGTTTAATAAGAATTCAAAATATTTTTATTGAGTGTTTTAATAAAATTAGGACAATACACAACTAATGCAACATGACTTGATGATGACCTATTGAAGTGGTAACATTGAAAAAAAAATATTTTAGTTTGTGTAACATTTTTTTCACTTTTTTCAATTTGTATAACATTTGATTATTATAACATTTGATTATTTTTTAAGTAAACTTTTGAATTGGTGTAACATAGTTTTTAACTCTTTTTTATTTGAGTAACATTTGTTCTTTAATAATGATATTATTATTATTATTGTTAGTAATAATATAATACTGTATTACTATAATAAGTATTATTATTATTATTATTATTATTATTATTATTATTATTATTAATATCAATTATTAGGCACAAAACTGATTTTCCTTTTAAAAAATATCTTGGTGATTGTTTTATGTTTTAGTTTACTTGAAATTATTTATTTGATTGTTGTTGGTTTTATAGTTGTTCCTATTAAAAAAATTTAGATGTATTCATAAAAAAAATGAAAAGGTACAAAGAAAATAACATTTTTTTGTAATCTAACCGGCAATAATATTTTTCCTAATCATATGTTACAAAGAAAATATATTATTCTTGATGAGGTAGTATAAAAACAATTTACCTTACACCACTTAAATTGAAGGGACACTTAGAGAGTTAATGATGAGGAAAGTGTGTGTTTGCTTGAAGATTTGTAAGAATATAGAATATATGTTTGTAAGAATTTAGATGTTAGAAAGATTTACATGGTCAAAATATAGCAAACTGATTTAACAAGTATATGTTTGATCCAGGACATATATTATTCTATATTTTCTGTACCAATTTTTATAGCTAAAAATGGTAGTTATGATAATAGCAAAATGTATAAAGTTCAATATATTTTTATGGCTAAATAATAATAATAATAATAATAATAATAATAATAATAATAATAATAGTTATTATTATATTAATACTAATAATAATAATAGTAAAAATAAAATTATTAATCATATAATATTAAATTTTACACAAATTGCATGGTCATCGAAACTACAAATTGAATGGTCTTCATCTTCGAGTATCATACTGTGTATTATGACTCAAACGTACATGATGTGTCTTGGTCTTATAAGATGTCATCCGCGTGCCGGATTATGAAGTATGTACCAACGTTGTTTAAGCACGTCAAAAGCCCATTCAACATCTTTCCGTGCTAATTCTTGCACGGACTTAAACTTTTTTCGTTTATCATCTTGTGGACATGTAAATGATCTTATGAAATTAGCTCATTCCAGATATCCCATCCTCTAGATAATATATGTGCTCGTAGATAACTCCATTCACCTCAAATGGAAACTCGGGTGCTTTTCCTTTGTAAACATCATTGAACATGGGTGACTGATTAAAAACATTAATGTCGTTATTGGAACCCGCAACACTGAAGTATGTGTGTCAGATCTATAGATCATGCGAGGCCAGAGCCTCTAGCATGATTGTCGGATGCTCATGATCACCTCTCATGAACTAACTCCACCATGCAACCGGATAATTTATCCACGCCCAATGAGTACAGTCTGTGCTACCAAGCATGATGGAAAATCCATGTTTTCTTCATGCGCGGTGTAGAACTGCTGAATATCAACATAAGTAGTCTTGTGTAAATATTTTCATAGAGGTCAATAATACCTCTACAGAATATATGTAGGCAACCTTGTGACGATTTCTCTCATCCTCAAGTACTCGTCAAGTGAGACGGAGGCTACTTCGTACGCCAATTGTCGGACATTAGAGGTACACTTTTGTATTGGGGATCAACATTTTTTTCCTCTCGCGTCCCACTTTTGTTTAAAAATAGAAACTCTCCTTCTAAATTATTAAACGTTTAAATAGTTGTCTGCTCATCCGGAACCGTCGTCTAAACATATCTGTTGTATAAACAAGTTTATTGCAAAAATAGTCTTTTATAAGCCGTTCATTTGTAGCTACCAGATCTCTTTCTATGTTCACACTCCTCAGTCGTGTTAATTCCGCGGTGCTACCATAAATTAAGTTTGTCACTTCTTGAACCAACCTTATAAAAATTTTGTTTTCCTACCTGATGAGCTCGTCAATTGATATGGATGATGATGATAAAAATACGGTCGATAAAGCGGGTTGTGGTGAATTCATATTTTGTAAAAACTAAATATTGTTTGTAGCAGAAGAAATTTTAGCATGAAAATTTTAAAATATGTAATGTGTCAACTTTATTTCATGAAAAAAAAAACATTGAATTGACTTGTGTTGGGGGAACTTAACATAGTATCCAATGGGGTTGGAATGGATGTACCGGTGTTACACCGGTCACCCAATGAAGCCGATAGCCTACCCAAAGCCTTCAGGTAAGGCTACACGAGTGGTCTTATACACTTGATACTTTGATTAGTAGACATACGAAACCAATACAGCCTTCGCCGATTATACTATTGTAGTCGCTGTCCACCTCTATCACCCACGCTTGCTGTTCACCCCACTAGTTTTCACCTTATCATTCATAACTAGCTATCATCATCGATAACATTTTTAGTACTGGTTTTCTAAATATACAAAAATTCTCCTTCGAGTATTTTTACAATTTTTTACTAGTTTATTGTCTGGTTTGTTAGTTTTGTCGGTTCTATTAGGCCGCATACTTACCTCTACTAAATAGACCCTAAACTATTTGATGCAGAACAAGGAAAGAAGAAATGTAAGATCCTAACAATTAAGCGATAACTAATCTAACCATTAGAAACAAGTTGCATCTGAATTACTCATCAAGCCACCAATGTTGAAATTGAAAATAAGTTACCTTTCAATACAATCTTAATTGTTTTGTAATTCACTACACCCCTCGGTACCATTCATCCGTACAAAAAGAGAACGGTACATTCAGCTAGGAACGAATAGCGATAGACCAATACCTAGTGACCCATCACCCCGAGTGTCGCTTGACAAATACAAGAAAATGATGTCAATTCAGGGTACACATTTTACATCAGTATTCTTTCACAAAATATGTAAGAAACACGCACACTTTTCTAACTTAATTGTCTCTAGACTATCGCCTAAACCTACAAATCAGCTGGTGTTGCCTTCGGCTTGTATAACTTAGCACATAATATGTAAATCAGCATATTCAAGAAGCTAAGCCCAGCCAAGAGCCAGAAAAATCGATCAAGGTGGCCCTGATTCAAGTTATCAGGAATCCACCCAGGCTGACCCCCACTAGTGGTGATAGATGTGACCAGAGTCAAAATGAAAGAACTCAAGTAATTCCCTAAAGAAGTTGTAAGTAAAGAAAGTGCGCTACATAGGCTACGCATAGCATCAGGTGACTGGTCATAGAAGAACTCAAGCTGACCAATAAATGTGAACACTTCAGCAGCACCTAACAAGAAGTACTGTGGTATTTGCCAAAGGATACTAATCGGGACAGGCGTATTTTGGTCAATTAAACCAAGTGATGTTGCTATATTGAGACGAGTTATTTCCACCAAAGCTGCAGCCGACATGCAAAGTATGGAGAGAAAGAGACCAATCCCCATTCTTTGCAGTTCAGTAAAACCTCTTCCCTGATTTGTAAATTTGCGTGCTATTGGGACCAAGATCCGGTCATAGACAGGTACCCAGAAGATGACACTTATAACGTCAAAAGTTGAAAGAGAAGCAGCAGGAATTGTAAATGACCCTATTCTTGTGTTCATCATCATTCCTTGTTCTACAAACATGGTTGACATTTGAGCATAAACAGCTGCGAAAACTATACCGGTTGCCCAAATTGGAAACATTCGGATCAAGATTTTGAGTTCTTCGACCTGTGTCACTGTGCATAACCTCCAACGATCGGAGTAATCTCCACTGCTGGTCTCATTAGCCGAGACTATAGCAGCTTTATCCAGGAACCTGTGTATCAATGAGAAAGAATAAAAAATATTAGAATAAATTATTAAATTAAATAAATATAATGAATGAGTCACAAAGGGGGTTGAAAGTTGCTACAATTTATATCGCTTTATTCCAAAAAATCAGATTGTTACTAAAATAATACAATTTTTTCAAATCAAAGATAAGTCGTAACACACTAATTATTTATTTGTAATAAATTTATACAAAATTTGGGCAAAACCTAGCCAACTGGGTACAAAAAATAAACCCACTTATCCGAAGATTAGATTGCTAGTGAATTAAAACAGTTTTGTTTAATGATATGCAACACTCTAACTATTTGTAATAATTTTTTTCTACAAAAGTGTTTAACGTCAACCTAACCCGCAGGGGTCCAAAAGTAAACCAAGTGCTTTCAAAGGCTTAAACTGTCCTAAGTTGCTTTATTGAACTGTACGGATTATTATTGTAAGAGAACAGTTTTTATAATCTTATATAATACATTAACCATTTACAAAATTTGCACAAGATGGGCCAAAAAATTGTTGTTTATCCCAATTAGACATGTATTAACAATCACCCATTTTGACCCGTTATCCAACCGAAACCGCCTATAAGTCAAGAAACTTACTTGAGTTCGTCAGTGTGAACGAGTTTCCGGCTACCCTTAATTGCGGAAACTTTGTCAGGAGTTTCATACAAAAGCGAAGTATCAGTAGGAACAGTGAGATTCCACTTAGAAAATGATGCAAATAAAACTTGGCACATTCGTGTGATTGGGCTTCCACCTGGTTTTTGAAATCTATATAGTGGACTTCCAAGATAAAAACTAATAATAGCCACACCCATGAATAAAGCAGGGATACCAAACCCTAGGCCCCACCCTTTATTGTCTTGAATCCATACTATTAAAGAACTTGAAATTAGTGCACCAATATTGATAGAAAAATAAAACCAATTGAAGAAGGATCCTTTTGTTACTCTCTCCTTGGGATCCGTGTCATCAAACTGATCAGCCCCAAAAGATGAAACACATGGTTTAATGCCTCCGGTCCCAAGTGCGATTAGATATAGCCCTGTAAAGAAAACTGCATACTGACTTGGGGTTGCTGAAGGGCAATCAACACCGACACATTCAATGGGCTTCAGAGATGGAATTGATGCTGAAAGTGTCAATGTGCACATTCCCTTGCACAATATAAAACCATGTGTTGTGTTAGCTTATTAAACGTGAAAGTATAATATTTTAAATATAATGCTTTAGAAGGTTTTATGCATTGAGATTACACCTTTTGCAACTTTCAACCCATTTAGCCCGTTTGCTATTTAGTTATTTAACCCATATACCTGAATCGACTTGTTAGAAGTAATTCCGTTGAAATTGGCATCCCATCTAAATGCTATGAAGGAAAACCGAAAATACTTAAAAGATTGATGATTACAATGAAATATATGGTGGAGAAGACAGCGATAGTCCAGTATCTTCCAAAATAAGCATCTGCCAAAACAGCACCAATTAGGGGAGTGAGGTAGCAAGTGCCTTGCCATGTGGTAACATTTCTGGCAGCAGAAGCATTTCCTTGGTGCAACTTTTTTGTGAGATAGCTCACAAGGTTAGTAGATATTCCATAGTAAGCTAACCGCTCACAACACTCGTTCCCTGTTTTCTCAACTCAATAACAGTTAGTAATATTAATAGTAATAATGCATGCATGCATGCATCAAAGTTTTAAAAACCATATTTTCGTTATACAAATAGATTAATGAATGAAGAATACCAAGGATGAAGGGGCATGCTCTCCAATTTCCGGTATTACTTTTTAAAACAGGCCTTCCCTTAATGTCTACTGAACCATCTCCTGTGTACAGGCTGTCAGTCTACACACAACAGAAATATAGATGTCAACAATAGAACAGGTTGGGAAACATGTTGTCTAAAATCTTGATAAATTATTAATATCTTAAATATGATCACTAGAAGTATAAGCGTTTAACAGATTTGGAAATATAATGTCCACTGAACCATATCATTGTAGGAAGTTGCAGGTACACCCACATTTGCTTCATTTGGAGACTCCTAATCCTGTCTCTAAACCATACAACTGCAAAAGTTTATCCTAGTGAATCTTAATTGAACTTGTTACCTTGACAATCACTAGGAAATTGCTTTTCATGTTATATTATACCACACACTTTCTACCCAAACTAGTCACAAAAAATTCATTGCAGACATGATATGTTCTCTATATTTTCAAATGGAAAGACTTAGCAACAGATAAAAATGTAACATGAAATACTAAAATAAAATCTGTAATATGTGTCAAAAACCCAATGAACTTTTATCTAGAACAACACGAATAATCAAAGAGAAATTCTCAGTCTTTCAAAGTACTAAGTTCTGAAAGCCAAAGTAATCATGTAGATTAATTTTACAATTACCAGTAGCATAAATTAGATCTATCAGTTGAAAAGAAGAAGCAAAGCATCCTCTAGCCCTAATAATCAATACCATTTCTGATTAAATACAGCTACAATTGTGATCAAGAAGCAGCCAAAGTTAACAGCAAGGAATCGTTCACCACAAATTCCTGAATCCCTAATTAAATTTTACCTATTTCACTTGATTTCTTCCATTACTAGTTGTTCTGGTTAACCATGAACAAATCAAAATATGAAAGAAACTTATAAACGATTAACAATATACTTATTACCTCTACGAGTCTACCTTCTAAAAGCAATCGTTCGTCTTCATGGCGCCCCATCAAGCAACCACTCCAATGACCTGTGTCTTCGTTCTTTCCTCGAAGAAACTTTGTGCCCCAATGACAGAAATATCGTTGTGAAAATAAAGAAATTGAGGTGAAAAGGGTAATGGGTGTTGAGTCACCACCTTGGTTTTCGCACTAAACGGATATGAAAAGATAAATTAAAGTATTGTTATACAATAAATATAAGTGTAAATTATGCGAAAATACAATAAATTTTATTAATATTATTATGGTATGTAAATAATTTTATTTTGTATATAAAAAAACCATATAATTTATAAATAGGTAACTTATCGGTAATGTAGATAAAAGTAAAATAAATAATCGGTATTTTATATCTAAAAATACAAACAACTTACAAATTTAGTTTATTATATACAATTGGTAACCGGTAAACTGGTAATCAGGTTATCAATTGTATACAATGAACCAAATTTATAAGTTGTATGTATTTTTAGGTACAAAATAAAGTTAATTGGATACAATAACAATATTGTCAAAGTTTTTTTATATTTTTGCGTATTTTGCCCTAAATATAAACCATAGATATGGTATTCGGTAGATAGTTTATACGGTGCAACATGTCGTTTTAGTTCTTTTTTTCCTTGACAACTTTTCTTTGCATTTTTAAAACAAATTTTGTAAAAATAAGAAAACAAATCTTTACTTTATTTTTGTGGGTGCGAAAGTGAGTAGTCATGATAGATTATGTTTATTAGTGAGTGTAAAGTAGGAGAGAGACTATATGATTTTGAAAAATGAATGTTATTTGAGTGATATATTAATAATTTTTTATTGTTGGAATTTTAAGAGATTAAGTAAAGTAGGAGAGAATGTGTTAAATATACTATAATACAGTATAGATATGTGTCTCTATTCCTTAATATTAAATACCATTTTAGTCTTCAAAACTTATCTATTATACACATATAAATAGAGGATTACGTAATACATAATATTACATTTTCCTCGTTATTCTTTTTCGCTTGTTCGCTATATAATTCACAACACCTTATCAATATTAAAACTTTAAGAACGAGAGATAGAGGCCGACGGCTAGAAAGTACGAACGCAATTCACTCCTTGTTAGAATTCATAGTTTGATTATAAGAGTTAAATCTAAAACCCTACTTATCAATCATATATTATTTGTTAATAATGATTTCGTTCATACTATTGTATTGTATTGTACTATATATCAATTCACAAAGTTATTTAGTAAAATCTCATGATATTGTTAAGGGTATTTTAGTAATTCTATTAAAATGTCATGGGAAATGGTAGGCATGAGAATTTGAAATCTCAAAATATTTTTAGTTGACATCATCTTTTTAATTTAGAATTTATAGTACTATATATCAATTAACAAAGTTATTTAGTAAAATCTCATGATATATTTAAGGGTATTTTAGTAATTGTATTAAAAATATCATGAGAAATTGGTAGGCATGACTCATGAGATTGTATTGTACTATATATCAATTCACCAAGTTATTTAGTAAAATCTCATGATATATTTAAGGGTATTTTAGTAATTGTATTAAAATGTCATAAGAAATTGGTAGGCGTGAGAATTTGAAATCTCAAAATATTTTTAGTTCACATCATCTTTTTAATTTAGAATTTATTGTATTGTACTATATATCAATTAACAAAGTTATTTAGTAAAATCTCATGATATATTTAAGGGTATTTTAGTAATTGTATTAAA
>JAUEJL010110731.1:0-10262 GCA_032274825.1 Drosophyllum lusitanicum | reverse complement strand
CATCTTTTTAATTTAGAATTTATTGTATTGTACTATATATCAATTAACAAAGTTATTTAGTAAAATCTCATGATATAGTTAGGGTATTTTAGTAATTGTATTAAAATATCAAGAAATTGGTAGGCATGAGAATTTGAAATCTCAAGATATTTTTAGTTCACATCATTTTTAATTTAGAATTTACGTAAGGTAATTGATTTTATAAACTTTATTTTTTTTTTATTTTTCATTAACAAATTTGAGTACCCGAATTGTATTTGGTATTTTTTAACAAGAATAATATAACTTAAACTTTAGATAAAAACAATTTAATCTCGTCACGATGCACGGGTTACATAAACCCTCGTTAACTACAAATCAATATCAAGATTGGAATATAAAACTTGATGAGTATATTTTGGCTTAATTCTATTTAGCGAAGCATAAATCATATGAAATAACGTTGAATTAAAAAATAGATAATAATAATGACATAATAATTATATTCAATAGGATAGATACAAAATATGTATTGATATTTGTCCTCGATTAATTAAGGCTATGAAATATATATATATATATTATATATTCATTTATAATAAATATGTATTTATAATTATCTTCAATATGCTATTGTATCTTGCTTGGAGCTTTTTCATGAGATGGTTCCTCTCTTTAAGCTAAATACATACCCTGAGTGCTACTTATAATCATCTTTGTTGGTTTGGAAACTTGCATCAGTGTAACCAGTTACACCGATCTCGTCAACCGTACCTCCAAAGACCAAGAACATGTTTTTAATCCTCCTCAAATACTTGAGAATGTTCTTGACAGCCACCCAATGGGCTTCACCTGGATTTATTGATATCTGCTCGTGATGCTTATAGAATAAGCAACATTAGGTCTAGTACATAACATGGCGTACATGATTGATCCAATTGCTGAAGCATATGGAATCAACTTCATCCTTTCTTGATCCTTTTCAAAATCAGGACATTGTGCCTTGCTCAATATTGTAGCGCTCTGCATGGGGATAAATCCTTTCTTGGAATTATCCATGTTGAATCTCTTCAACACTTTGTCAATGTATGTAGTTTGAGTAAGTCCGATTAGTCGCCTTGATCTATTTCTATAGATCTTTATACCGAGTATATAAGCGGCTTCTCCCAAGTCCTTCATCCGGAAACAATTACCAAGCCAGGATTTGACTCTTTGCAGAGCTGGTACATCATTTCCTATGAGCAATATGCCATCTACATACAGGACAAGGAAGGTTTACTGTGCTCCCACTAAATTTTGTGTAAACACAAGCCTAGAACTCACCTTTGGTAAAACCATATTCTTTGATTCTTTCATCAAAGTGAAGTTCTAGCTTCTCGATGTCTTCTTTAGTCCATAGATAGATTTTAGCACTTTGTATACCTTATTAGGATTTTAGGATTTTTAAACCATCCGGTTCTACCATATATATACTTCCTCTATCAATTTCCTATTAAAGAAAGCGGTTTTAACATCCGTCAGCCATAGTTCATAATCAAAATATGCTGATATGGAATTCAGAATCCTAATGGACTTAAGCAATGCTACCGGTGAAAAAGTTTCATCATAGTCAATACCATAAGTTTGCGTGAAACCTTTTGCAACCGGCCTTGCTTTGATGGTGTGCATGTTACCATCCATGTCTGTCTTCTTTTTGAAGATCCACTTACAACCAATAGCTCTACTTTGTTGGGGGCAAGTCTACCAACTCGTAGACTTGGTTGTCATACATGGATTGCATCTCTGCCTTCATAGCTTCTAGCCATTTCTGAGACTCACTGCCTAAGGCAGCATCCTGGTAGGATGTGGGTTTTGAAAGATCTCATTTGTCTTGAGCAATTAGAAATCCAAGATACCTATTTGGCTCTTGACGAATCCTACTGGATCTGCGAAGGGCTTGTGTTTGCCTTTCCTCCTCAACCATTGACTCAAGTTGAGTCTCAACAATCCTTTGTTGAGTGATGGGTTCAACAAAAGTTGTATGTATATCTTTAGTTTCTTCGATTTCTCAAAGATCTACTTCTCTTCTAGTAGTTTCTAAGCTTAGAAACTTTTCCTCTAAGAATGTTCCGGTTCGAGCAACAAAAACTTTGTTCTCCTCCGGTTTGTAAAAGTAGTATCCTAAGGTCTCTTTAACATATCCTACGAAGATACACTCATCCAATTTGGGTTTGAGTTTATCTGAGAAGACACGTTTAACATATGCTTCACAACCCCAAATCCTCTAAAAAGGCATTTTAGGACTCCTCCCGGTCCATAACTCGAATGGCATCTTTCCAACCGATTTTGTTGGTACCCTATTCAGCATGAGCGTAGTTGTCTCGAGCGCGTGACCCCAAAATGACATTTGCAGCGTAGAATGACACATCATTGATCGTACCGTATTTAGTAGAGTACGATTCCTCCTTTCTGACACACCTTTCCATTGTGGTGTATACGAAGGTCTGAGTTGTGAAACAATCCCACATTCTTTTAAATGATCGTCAAACTCTTGACTCAGATATTCACCACCTCGATCAGACCGAAGTAGCTTAATCTTCTTGTCAAGCTGATTTTGTACTTCATTCTGAAATTGTTTGAATTTCTCAAAACTTTCAGATTTATGTCTCATAAGATAGACATAACCATATCTACTAAAGTCGTCAGTAATGTGATGAAGTACCGGTATCTTCCTCTAGCTTCGATACTAAAAGGTCCACACACATCTGTGTGTATGATCCCTAGTAATTCACCAGCCCTTTCGTTATCGCCATCGAACAGCTGCCTTGTCATCTTTCCAGATAAACAAGATTCGTAGTAGTCAAAAGACTCTGGGTTGAAAGACCCTAGAAGCTCGTCTCTCCGAAGTTTCTCTATGCGTTTCTTGTTTACATGCCATAGACAACAATGCCAAAGATAAGTCTGATTTGAAAAATCCTTAGACTTCTTACTAATATGATAGATTTGAGCTTTGTTATCTTGAAGATTTAAAGTGTATAGACCATTCTGCGAGCATGCTTTGAAATAGAAAATATTATTTTTATAACATAAAATGGATTTATCTTCAAAGTCGTATGAGAAACTACTGTGTATTAATAAACCAAAAGAGATTACATTATTGATAAGTCTAGGAACATAATAACAATGGAGCTTTCACCTACCCGCAAGTCCACATCTCCTTGTCTTAGCTTCTTACTTTTCTTGAATCCCTGCAAGTGATTGCATATGTGATGACCACATCCGGTATTGAGTATCCATGATTCATAAGAAGTAATTACGCGATCTATCATAAAGATACATGTATCATTGAGTGAACGAATGTCCGGCTACTCTATGTCGAGTGAGTGCTCGCCAATATCCTTGCTTCCACAAACCGGGCAGCAAATATCTCCTAGTTCATTAATCCAGTCATTTATGTCCATTGAGTCAACACCAGTTGTCTAGAGGTTCTCGAGCTTTAGATCGTCACCAATGCTTATAAGTGTTTCATGCAGTCCTGTGACTGTCATATCTAAACTTCCAACTAAATTACTACCTTAGCTTGGTAGATATCAGTAAGGGAGTTAAACATAAGCATAACCCGCTCATGTTGTTCGACCGGGTACCCGAGGCTGGTTAGACAATCAAAGAGCCTTCTCATATCAATGAGATGATCACCAACCGACTGGTCTTCTTTCATCTGATGTGAAAGAATATCTCTCATGAGTAGGAAACGCCCTGCACGAGCATATTCACTGAACTTAACCTCAAAACTTCGCACAACCTCATAAGAAGACTTTTCTCTAAGATCACTCGTAAACTCGGGTGACCGAGAAAATTAGAATCGACATAATGTCAGATTCATAACTTAGACACTTGTAAAAAGTATCATACTCACTATCCTGAGCATGGCTCCCTAGTCATATAAGAGGCTTGTTCTCAACAATGTATACCTTTCTTTGTGCACTTAAAACATTTCTAAAATGCAAATTCCAAATGGCATAATTTGGACCAATAAGCTTCCATTTGCTCATGATGAGACTAAGAGATTATTCAAGTGAATAAATGGAATAATAGAGAATATAGACATCTATAGAAAAGAAAGAAACCGTTTTAGTATTTGATTATGAAAACTTCTAATAAATTATTAACCCTTTTGAAACAATTTATTGGACTAGGATCCATATTTCACACGTGCTTATGCATGGTTTGGGCACATCAGCACCTACCCCGTGCTATTTCTGGTAGGTAAAAACACTATTACGAATCGTGTTTAAATTTAACACGACTCCTAGATCTTCAGGACATAGAATAAAACCGTGCATGTTTTAGTCCCATTCTAGTGCATTTAGGCCCGTCTCATCAGGGAATCACCAAATAGACCGCACCAAATAGAGTTGTGAGCTCTGGCCGTCTCATCAAGGAATCATAAAGCCTCACCCCACCCGCAGAAGATTTGAACGTAGGATACTCACGATTTGGGCACGTCAAAGCACCCACGTATCTTTGAGCAATTGGGTGTCCATTAGATGGTTGCATTTCTGATCTAAGATTTTGAAAAAGGGTTTAAGTTTCGAAAACTTTTGGCATTTTTTAATTTTCTAGGAAAACCACGATTTATATGCAAATAAATTTGCAATACGTCTTTTAAGTCGAAAAACGCTTCGTCTTAAAACCATATATTTTAATGTATATATATATATACACACACACACACACACTTCAACAAACAAGTTAAATCTAAAGCAAATAAGCCAACCACACATGCAATTAATGATAAGCAATGCAATAACTATGTCATAGTCTCACCCTTGTCTATTTCGTGAGCCATACAAAAAACAACTGTCAAAAACCTATGTAGACAAAGCAACACACAAGGCATGAACTTGAATGTCTTGACCTCCGGCTCCCACTGGGTCCAGCATCTCCACTTGATCTTGCTTTTTATTTCTTGTTTGATCTAAATCTAATTCTATACTTGGAAATATAAAATTAAAATTGAATAATCATGAGCATGCATGTAACACCCTGAAGTGGGCCTAGTTATACCTCCGGTTGGTAAGTTTGTACTTTAATAATTAAACGATATATTCTTAGTAGTTAAAATGTTATGTGTTGTAGTTGTGACAATGGATACGTAAATAATAATAAAAAATGAACTAAAAAAATTAAAAATTAAAAGGATTGAAATAATGATTCCAAAGATATCCTCGTTAACTATATTGAATATATTAGTGGTGTATTGTAAGTCGGTTAGGGAAGCGAGATACCCGCTTTTGATTTTATCAATTCATTGAGTCGGTTCCCTTTTGTTCCTTATGTTTTCTTCTCAACACATACACAGACATACGCATATGCCTACACCCACACAACTCACTGTTCTTATCTTAGAGAAGCAAATCAAGTAAATAAATCAATTGATCATCAAGAAATCCTTGTGTTAAGAGTTCCATCTTCATCATCTTCACCTCCTTGTAAGTAATCTTTCTTGAAATTCTTGTGGTTTTGAGATTTTTAGGGCAAATGGGTCAAACCCGAAATTAATGATCAAGAAGCTATTTCTAATGATTTAATCAATTCCCAGGACTTGTATTGGCTTATATGAGTCCAATTTAGGGGTTAACGCATTTATCTTGGGTGAATTTCATCAAGAAGTTTAAACGGGTCATTTGGGTTGAACTTTGATTTGCTATATGTTATGGTTGTTTAAATGGGTAACATATGTGTTAGTTAGGTCACGGTACTACTACATGACGTGTATAAAATCTAGAAATGAGTAGAAACAATTTGAAAGTGAGAATGGGTACAAATTGACAGCTGCATTTTTCCTGTAGCGCGAAAGCAACGCGTTGATTGCGCGGACGCGACGCGTCCAGTTAACTAGAATGCAGTTTTTGTTGTTCCTTCATGTGTTGATACTTATTATAGGTTAATATATGAATTAAGGGCATTGTTAGAACATAATTACACCATGTCTTGGACTCAGGTGAGTACCGGTTTTCATGAGGCTCGGTAACTAACAAATAAAACAACATTTAACAAATACACTTAACAAGGTACCATTATGAGTCATTGATTTGGATTCTACATATGTGGACTTTTGAAAGAGATATGTTAGTCCAAAATATGTTTGTAGGCCTTGTGTTCTTTTGTATTAATTATATATTGTTACTAGACTAGTTAAGTGTATTGGGCTTGGCCCACAATTGTAAAGTTAGCTAGTTTAGCTATGTAAACCCATGAGGCTTTAGGCCCATGTGGCATTGTCTATTTATACCTTGCAAACTAGGTTTGCAAGGTAACCTTTGCATTTGTAATTCCTACAGCTTGTAACTCACGTACACAGTAATATCAACTTATCTTCAAGCTAAAGCAAAGTGTTCATACTTGTGTTCTTGTTTGGTTCTTCATATTTCTTACAAGTATCATCTAGATTACTCATCTCTATCACATCTTTGGACTTTCACAATTTTTAAGATTAATAATTAATTTTGTACTTTTATATTGATTTCATATTCATATAGTTGTATGTTGTAATTATATATACATATATATATTAATTAATCCAACTTTCTTTTATGTGAATACAAATATATTTTATATTTTATATTTACTTTTTAGGTGTTTCTATCTTGTTTGTATGATTTTTATACTTTAATTGTTATTTATCATGTCCTATTCTTAAAGATTCCATTTTTCCAATCTACTGTGTGAATTCATTTCTGATAGCATCTTGGGTTGTATTTTGGTTCAACGTTTTAGTAGTTTAACGAATTATTTATGGTTCCAAATTATTATATGTTATTTTTATATGTATTTGTAGTATATCATTAAAATATTAGAATTTGTAAAGATTTATAGATATTTTATTTGATTAAATTAAATTAAGGGGTCACCGGTCAAAAACTAGTTAACTCTCCTATGTTGTGCTAAGGGTTTGAGGGATCAAACGACCTTATTTTTAGGTGATTCAAATTGGGTTTAATTTCTAACTCAATAATATAACTTTTAAAAAATGTTGACCATTTTTAACTTTGTATAGACCAAGTTATGGTCAATTAAAATTCATATATGAAATTGCCCAGATTCTCAGCTTTTGCACATGCAATTTACTTTTTATGTTTGAAGGACCAAATCTTAATGAAAACGAGTGAGACTAGTTTCATTTGGAAGATAACTCATTATATTAAATTCTAGTTAAAGAATTTTTTCACTCAAAATTGAAGGAGATATGACTTGTGAAAGTCGTAGTTGATTTCTACCAGGATGCAGTTTACACAATTAACATAAATTAATTGAATGGAGGGTCAAACGATCGAGTTTTTCAGTGATTTTACATACGTTGGAAAGGTAAGACATAATGATAACATGAAAACGAAAAGTCAAGTGATTCACATAAGTAAAACTCAAGTTATGACAAAAAGAACTCGTATGAACATTGTGTCTGGATTTCCAGATTGATTATTCTTAATCTCTTATATGTTCTAACACCATTTCTTGTTGATTCAAGCTTGGATTCATTGATTTAGCCACATATTACAAATTTTAAAGATTACTACAGCACCAAAATGATTTATTTGAAACAAAAACATACATGCATGTCAAATCTAGCATTGATTGAAAAATATCAACACATGCATGTTGAAATTTAGCTTTGTTTCATCAAGATTTCCACATGCATGTTGAAATCTAACATAGAAATTGTATTTTTCAAAGTTTTTGAAGCATTTTCGTGTTCTTAGTAACCAATCCACCACGAAACACTTGTGTGTTCATGTGGATTCAAGAGCTCAAGAAAAATGGATGAAAAACTCAATAGAAATGTAAGATATGGAGAGATAACCTTAAAAGATTTTACCTATTCTTGATTCCTTGCTTCACACCCCACTTGATTTTCAAAAAATGGCAGAGCAATGGTGGATTTGGGCTGGATTTTCGTGGGGGAGGAAGAGAGAACAGAGAGAAGAAGGAGAAAAGAGGGAGAAGTGTAAGTGGTGAGTGGGGAAGGGTGAGAGGTAGCGTGTTTGTGAAGCAAGGGAAGGGGAAGTGTGAGGGGGGTGACCTAAATATGAGTGTGTGTGTGTGTGTGTGTCTTTTATTTTATTTTATTTTATAAATAATATGTGTATTGTGTATGTTGGATGTATTTTGTACATTGATGATTTAATTAAAATCAATACTTACAAGTTATTGATTAATTTTATTGACATTTATAAAAGTTTTTATATTTTGGCATAACTTATATATATAATGATGTATTTTATTATTATTGTATTGATTGTTATATAAGATTTATAAATCTTGACATTGAATAAGTCGGTTTTACGGATTTTTCGACTTTTGAAGGTTTTAAGCACATTGCCGGGTTTTTTAGGGAATCTTAGGCATCTACAAAATAATGTATGTCATAAATAATATTTTTAGCTATTAGAAACCTATCTTACGGCTTTCTCATAGCTAACCTGAATTTTTAATTGACAGTTATCACAGTCTCCCCCAGTTGAAAGAATTTCGTCCCGAAATTAGCTATTGACATCCTGGGATTGTGTCTTGACAAAGAGGTGAGAATATTTAAGTTTCATATAATCCTTTTGTTCTAATGTATACTCGGGTCCATGCTTTGATTTCCAACGAACTTTCAAGATCGGAATTTTACTTCTTCTAGTCTATTTTGATCTTACAGTCAAGAATTTCTATCGGTTCCTCTACAAAGTTCAAGCAATCATCAAACTAGACATGTTTAAGGGGTAGTTCTAATGTTTCATTAGCTAAGTATTTCTTAAGGTTCGACACATGGAACATATTGTGGATGGAACTTAGCTCTTGTGGTAATTAAAGCTTGTATTGGCCCAATTCTTTCAATTTTCCCGAATGGGCCAATGAATCTAAAATGATTGGAATTGACACTCCATGACGTGTAACAATCTCGTTAATGTAAATCTGAGCAAGCTTCTCCATCTTGTAACCTTCTCGAATAGGAATGTAATGTGCAAACTTTGTCAATTTTTCCACATGCCGAAATTGCATCGTGACCCCTAACTGTCCTCGGTAATTTATTTATAAAGTCCATGTAGATTTGTTCCCATTTCCACTGTGGAATCTCTAGTTGTTGCAACAAGCAAGATGGCTTTTGGTATTAGGCCTTGATTTTTGAACATGTCAAACACTTTTCCACATACTAGGCTATGTCTTTCTTGATTCCGGGCCACCAATAATACTCCTTGAAGTCTTTGCCTCATGCTGAGCATCTACTCATCAAAGATGTTTTGAAGATTCTTACTATCAGTGTAGACAGTGCACTTAGTGTCGTACAAATATTGTCTCCAAATTTTAAGTGCAAAAACTACTGCTCCAAGTTCTAAGTCGTGAGTTGTATAGTTTTTTTCGTGAACCTTAAGTTGCCTTGAAGCATATGTTATAACTCTATCTTTTTGCATCAATACAGAACCCAAACCTTAATGAGAGGCATCACAAATTCACAATACACTACAGAATTCTTAATTTGTCTTAGCTTCTGGAACCCTTCTTCTTGTCTATCTACCTAACTAATCTTCTTATATTATTGAGTCAACATGGTTAGTGGCTGGGAAATCTTTGAAAAGTCCTCATTGAATCGTCTTTCTTCTTGACGAAGGTAAACCAGGTAGATCATCCGGAAATACTTCGGGATAGTCTCTGACCACGTGGATATTCTGATTTTGTTTCTTCTTTGACTTCTTATCCATAACATGGACAACGAACCATACCCACAACCACGTCGAAACTTCCCAAATTGAAAGGTATAAGATCAATATTAAATAAGTTATCATATAACTTCAAAGTGAAATCAGTTAAGATATTACTAGCCTTAGTTTCATGACCATTGGCAAACTGAATTATGTAGGCATCTTTAAGTTCCTTTGAGTTCATATTTATTAAGGATCTAAATTCTTTAGAAATGAACTCCTATCTACTCCAGAGTCAAATAATACAAGTACATAGTGATCGTCCAAAAGAAACGTATCGGTTACCACATATGGTTTTTGTCTCGATTCTTTAGCTCCAATGACAAAAGCCCATCCTCGCGCCTAGTTCCCGGCATTGTTATGGTTTGGTCCTCTGTTCAGCTTAGGACACGCGGTCCGAAAGTGGTCCTGACTTCTACATTCATAGCATGTCCTTATCACTTCGTTGGTTTCTTTTGTTGCTTTGCAATATTTGGCGAGATGACCAATCTTCTTACAATTTGCACACGTAGGGCAAGCACCTCCATGATGAAAATTGCATTTATTAAACTTCGGATGGGG
>JAUEJL010110720.1:0-12541 GCA_032274825.1 Drosophyllum lusitanicum | reverse complement strand
GAGTGAATTGGGTACTTGAAAGAGTATTCAGTCTCAAATTCAGGCTCGACCATTATTTAAAGTGTTCCTCGGGAGGTCATGGGGTGTGAGAGAGATTGTTATGATTGACATGCTAATGCTTATCTGCTTATTATGATTAATTAAGTATGATAAGTATACTAAGTATATTATGAATTTATTTGGTCCAACAGAATTAAGAGATTAAAATGGCTGGAGGTCAAGATAGGGAAGCTTATATCCGTGAGTTAGAGGCACGCCTTAACGCAGCAGAGGAACATGTACCTGTTCTTCCTAACGAAAAATGGCCATGGGCCTAAAGGCTTTTCTATCTTGCAAGCCACCCACATTCGACGATAACATGGATCTATCCGTGACAGAACGGTGGATTCGAGATATCGAGCTTGCCTTCGAGACCAGCAAGGCGGAGGAATCAAAGAAAGTGGCCTATGCTAGGAAAATGCTTAGAGGCCGAGCTGTAGCATGGTATGATACCGTGATTGCTTCTACACTTGCTGCAGTCAGGGATGCTTTTACTTGATCTGATTTCTTGAGAATTCTTCCAACCAAGTATTGTTCGGCTCAGACATTAGAAAGCATGGAAAACGAGTTCGGGGCCTTGACAAAACGTAACAAATCTATTGAGGAGCTGATTACTAAATTCACAGATCTGATACGATTTGTGGCACACAAAATGCCGGATGAAGAGGCAAAGATTAACAGGTTTGCTATGGCATTACCACCTGACTACAGATCCTCTATCCGGTTTGTTACTACTCTTGATAAGGCCTTTGATATTGCTCGTCGATATGAGAGCGATCATGCACAACAGAATGAGTCTAGTGGAACTTCCAAAAGGAAGTTTGCACAGTCTTCGGGGTCAAAGAGTACAGGAGGTGGGTCATGGCAACGAAAGCAGCATCAGCAACAAGGGGGCAGAGGTACAGCTCTTCTGATGATTTATGGTGTTTCTAGTGTCGTACTAAACACTCGGAACACTGTACCAGGGAGACCACGAGGTGTCCCAAATGTGGGCAAAAGGGGCATAGTGCTGAGAATTGCAGGTACAAGTATAATGTTTGTTATAAATGCTTCAAACCAGGGCACCGATCGTCTGAATGCAGATCGGGTCCTAATCAAAGGTCAGGTAGAGCTGGAGGATCTTCTTCAGGTCAGAAGAAGAAGAATGTGCCCCGTGCACCGGGCAGGGCATTCTAGATGACTGCAGATGAGGCGAAGACAAAAGGTGATGTGATCACTAGCACTTTTCTAATAAATTAATCTCTGGCATGTGTTTTATTTGATTCCGGAGCTACTTATTCTTTCGTCTATGCATCTTTTCATGCTAAACTGCAATTACCTATTTCTGCATTGATTGATCCGCTAAGCGTAGAAGTTGCTAGCGGTAGAATAGTTTCTGTTGCTAATAGAGTTCCCGTGGCAGTAATTGATATTGACGGGAATAGTTTTCCCATTTCATTTCTTGTTATGCCGGCCTATTGCGGGATTTGATGTTGTAATCGGAATGGATTGGCTCAGCAATCGAAATGCTAAGATTCTTTGTTCTAAAAAGATGATTAGAATTCCTCTGTCTGACGGGTCATATGCCGTGGCTCGTGGTGAGAGGAGAACTTCTGAAACTCCTTTGATATCACTAATGAAAGCTCGTAAATTTGTAGCCAAGGGATGTGATTCCTATTTGGCTTATGTTGTTGATACAAAGATGGAGAAGAAAGCTATTGATGACATTAGGGTAGTTTCTGAATACCCTGATGTTTTTCCTGATGAATTGCCGAGATTACCACCGGTAAGAGATGTTGAATATCAAATCGATCTTGTTCCAGGTGCTACGCCTGTAGCAAGATCTCCTTATCGTCTTGCACCATCTAAGGTTCGTGAGATGATAACTCAAATATAGGAACTTCTTGATAGAGGTTTCATCCGTCCTATCTCTTCAACTTGGGGAGCTCCAGTTTTATTTGTGAAAAAGAAGGACGGGACGATGCGTATGTGCATTGATTATAGGGAGCTAAACAAGCGAACTGTAAAGAACAAGTACCCTCTCCCGCGTATCGATGATCTGTTTGATCAACTCCAGGGTGCTATATGCTTTTCAAAGAATGATCTTCGTTCTGGTTATCACCAAGTCCGGGTACGCGATGAAGATATTCCAAAGACAGTTTTCAGAACGAGATATGGTCATTATGAATTTATTGTGATGCCTTTTGGGTTGACTAATGCCCCAGCTATATTCATGGATGTGATGAACCGTGTCTGCCGTGCTTTTCCTGACAAGTTTGTCATTTTATTGATTGATGATATTCTTATTTATTCCAGATCTGAAGCTGAACACGAGGCACACCTTTGCATTATTCTTGATACTTTGATGCGAGAGCACTTATATGCAAAAGGGTGTTACATTTCCTCAGATAGCTACAAAAGGGTGTCCCTTATTTGATGGTTTTGAATATCCTATGTGGAAGTTCAAAGGAATGTTATTTCTCAAGTCAATTGATGCGAGAATGCATGAAGTGATTGCTAATGGACTGATCATCCTCATGATTCCTGCACAAGTTAGTGATAAGTCTCCTGGTGGTGTTGGAAAAGAAGTGAGAAAGCCTTTGGCATCATGGACTGAAGAAGACAAAAAGTTATATGCTCTAGATGACAAGGCATGAAGTGTTCTGGTCAATGCCATGACTAATCCACTTCTACACATTGTGACTGGGTGTCAAACTGCTAAGGAGATGTGGAATACGCCGAGTGTGACTTATGAGGGCACATATGTGGTTAAGTAGCAGAAGAAGAACCACCTCAGTCTATATGAGATTTTTTACAATATATATTTATTAACTAATAAATATATATTTTCTTGTCAATTAAATAACTTGGTAATTTCTCCCCTTCGTAAGTTAAAACCGTAACTTACGATTTCTGATTTATACCCAAGTTGTTATAAATTCGTTCTTTTGAATGTGGTTGTTTTACTTCTCGGATTATAGGCCCTCACATGTGTGACCCTTGAGTGCCTTATGACGTTGGACGTGGCATCGGGGTTCGCTGACTATGCACACAAAACTAACAGTATCCATTAAGAAACTCTATTAATTTTGCCCAACAATGGACTACTCACTCAATTCATCGAATCCTTAAACATTATCAACTACCCAATTCTAAATGTGTTCTCAAGTAACATCAAATATGACAAAGTTCACTATTTTGGGTTTAACTGATACATAAGATCACATCAAATTATAGATCAAATTTTCATACCAAGAGATTGACCGTGTAATTTATCTATTCTCATAAGAGGTTCAACACTCTAACTATTTTGTTTTCTTTTAAATAACCCTCTGAGGCACCAAAAATAAGAGACCTAATTACACAAACTCCTTAATAAACACATCATTAATCAACAACATCATATTCTTAATTTCATAAAGAACCCAAACTCTAGAGAGTTTTAGTAAATATACAAAAGATTTAATCACAAGGATTACCCAAAGTCTAACTTTACTTAAACACTTTATTACAAGAACATCTCAGCATGAAACTCTTTGGACCATATGATCCATGAATGCTTTCAATAAAGAATTCAACTTAATTGAACTAAACCACACCAATTCAACGGTGACATGACATATATTCTTGCAATGAAGAATATTCCGATTAGAAGAAGATTCTCATTTCTTACAAGGAAACATAGGAACACTGTTTCATTAATAACATAGCTTATCAAAGTAAGTATGCCATAAATGGAATAGAAACTAATAACTCCAATAAAAATCAACCAATGAACTCATAAAGGTTCATAGCTTAAGGACTGAGTAATACTCAAATCAGAGATACATGAGAAGGCACAAAAGAAATCTCATCTATAAAGATAATAGTAATTCAAACCCACAACCACAGTTGTCTAAAGGGTTCATTCTATAGGCTAAATTATCTTTCTATGTTACTTCCCATATTAAGCCTTGTGAAAACAATAAAATATTGTAATTTGTCAGATGCTCCTTCACGACCTCTCACGGCCGTGAAGGACTTGGGTCTCACGATCCTATCCAGATCATACGGGCTCGTGTAGAACATGAGCTCCACGACTCCTCACGAGGGCTTCACGACTCATGAAGGCCAAAAATCAACCATTTTAATTTTTGGTTCTCTCTTTCTTGGTGCGTGCTGTCGGGATCAATCCTTGACGTGTAACCCAATAGGCTCCAATAACACGTATATACAAACATCACATATATACAAATACATCATAAGATAAGAGTTAGTGAAACTCACCTTACGTGTAGTCTAAGGGTTGACTACAAACACGCAACGAATGATTGGAATCAGTGCCTACAATCAAACCATACCTCATAAATTCTCAGTACCATATACAATTACCTTAACTTGAGAGTGACTGTGATTCCCCTCCTAAACCCCAATTCGCGATTGGGCTCCGAAGCCAATTTGTGATTGCAACATTGAGCCCAATAGCAATTTAATACATACTCTAATGTGCGATTCAACTGCTTGTATACATTTTGCGATTGGGTTAAATGGACTTAAATTGCGATTTGGGCTTCTTAGCCCAATTTGCGATTTGTAAAAATGTCTAATGTGCAATTCCTTCATAATATTCAATTTGCGATTTTTGATAAAAGGTAATTCTTTTTTTGTGACTTGTACAGCCTCCTTCCAATTTGTGATTGGCTCCAATGTTCCATTTACAATCCCATTCATTATATTTATATAGTTTGCAATCTGCTTACAATACAACTGGAGTTAATTTGCGACTTAAATCTTGGAAATCAATTAACGATTTACTACTCCTAGATGATTAAGCTATTAAATCTTGACCAAGAACAATTTGCGACTTGCACCTACTGTTAGTCCTTTAATTTCTTTTCATCATCCCCAAATCTTATCTTATCTTAATCTTAATCATTTAATACAAGACTTGGTCCTATATCATCCTAATATCATTCAAATAACTTCCTGAAAATTAATTGCATTACCATGACAGTTTAAAGAGTGTAAATCTTATGTTCGTTCTCGGTTTCGGGCTTGGTATCGACAGCCGCAAAAGACCGCGAATCCACCGGTTCATTCAACGGAATCTAATACAAATCAACGCTAAGGAATCGGAAGTTCTAACCTGTGATTTTCCTTGCAAAACTCGGGGATTTGATGCAGCCAAGCTTGCCGGGTTCGTCCCTATCATCGCCACAACACACACACACACACACACACACCCATACTACTCCCGAACACAATATGAAAGTCGGAGGCTGAAGGAATGGCCCAGATTACCTGCCTTACACTACCTTATTTACTTTCTCCCACTCCTTGATAGCCCATTACAATTTAATGACCATAGTTAAGCCCAATAACATCCTCTTTATTTGGCCCATCCAAAAGAATTAGAGTCTTATACCACTAAACCCCATTTATCACTCCTTGGCCCAACAAGATATCTATTAATATATACCAACTTCAACAAAATAAAATAAGAGGTAAATAAAGAATAACTAATGATAACCACTAAAACCTACCACATAGAAATAATTACTTCGAAATTATAAAGAATTAGTTCCCGTATATTTAATAATTAAAATCATTACAACTTAGAAAATTGGTATTACACAGTTATGGAATGTTTCTCAGGATTCTCATCACTATTGTATATATTAGAGGCAGGGATATTATAGTATTTTTAAAATACTTGAAAGTTAAGAAATTAAGAAAAAATGTCCAAATGCATTATAAGGTAGTGTATTTATAAGTTTTGTATATGAATATGTATTGCATATGTATAACATTGGTTCTATGTTTGATTCATAACAATATATTTTAGAATGTTTATTTAGTATATTACATTTTTCATTTATCACATTACATATCTTATAAAATAATTAAAATACTCTATTGGTCAACTTTTGATGCAAAACGGTTAAAGAATAAGGTTTGGTTATAATTTTTGATTTTATATGAAAATGATCATGTGTGTATGTAACTATGTATGTGTATATAAAATATTTTTTGTGAAAATTCAGAATTTTCCACGAAGATCCTCGATATCAGACGAGAATGAGGACGGAGATGTATTCACCGCCGGCGATGGAGACGGGGATTATATTACGTTTCTGTAGTCACTTATGCCCTCCCCCTGCATTACGCTTTTACCGTCGTCCGGGTGTTGATGCCGCCATCTGTCATCATTATTTAAAATTATTATTTCTTAATTATATAACATTTTTTATAAATGTTGAATATATATACTATATATAATTTTTTATACAAGCATGTAATAATAAAAAATTAGATTAAATGCTTGTATAATACACGTGCTTGTCTAAAAAATTATATATATTCAACATTTATAAAAAATATTATATAATTAAGAAATAATAATTTTAAATAATGATGACATATGGCGGCGTCAACACCCAGACAACGGCGAAAGCGTAATGCAGGGGGAGGGCAGAAGTGACGACAGAAATGTAGTATAATCCCCATTTCCATCCCCGGCGGTGAATACATCTCCGTCCTCATTCCCGTCGGATATCGAGGATCCTCATGGGAAATTTGGGATTTTCACAAAAAATATTTTATATACACATACATACACACATGCTAATTTTCATATAAAATCAGAAATTATAAACCAAACCTTATTCTTTAACCGTGTTGCATCAAAAGTTGACCAATCGAGTATTTTAATTATTTTATAAGATATGTAATGTGATAAATGAAAAATATAATATACTAAATAAACATTCTAAAATATAGATATTGTTATGAATCAAACATAGAACCAATGTTATACATATACATATTCATATACCAAACTTATAAATACACTACCTTAAAATCCATTTAGACAATTTTGCTTAATTTCTTAACTTTTAAAGTATTTTAAAAAATACTATAATATTCCTGCCTCTAATATATACAATAGTGATGAGAATCCTGAGAAACATTCCATAACTGTGTAATACCCATTTTCTAAGTTGTAATGATTTTAGTGATTAACATTAGTTATACTTATTTAGCTTTTACTTTATTTTATTAAAGTTGGTATATATTAATAGATATCCTGTAGGGCCAAGAAGTAATAAATGGAGTTTAGTGGTATAAGACTCTAATTTTTTTGAATGGGCCAAATAAAGAGGATGTTATTGGGCTTAACTATGGCTATTAAATTGTAATGGGCTATCAAGGAGTGGGAGGAAGTAAATACTAAATAAGGTAGTGTAGGCCTGTAGGGTAGGTAATCTGGGCCATTCCTTCAGCCTCCGACTTTCATATTGTGTTCGGGAGTAGTACGGGGGTGTGTGTGTGTGTTCCGGCGAGGGTAGGGACGAAACCGGTTGGCTGCATCAAATCCTCGAGTTTTGCAAGGAAAAATCACAGGTTAGAACTTCCGATTCCTCAGCGTTGATTTGTATTAGATTCCGTCGAATGAACCTGTGCTAGCCCAATCCCAGTCTTCTCCTCACGAACCTAGCCTCCTAGTCACCTGAGCTCGGCCGACCTGCAGACAAATATAGACGATGTATTTTCACGGCCATAATAATGGGTTCATTTTGGTCTGAGTTTTCCCGATGAGGGTTTTTTCGTCGGTAATGGTTGATTCATTTGGTTGGCTTTCTTCATTGATACACAAATCTTGCTAGCCCTTTGTTATGGTTGTAGATGGGGCCGAAATGGCGGACTCAATTGTCAGGTGCTGTATTTTCTGATTCTAGGGCAAAGGTACGTGAAGTTCTTTGCGATTCCCTTAATGCCCGATTAGCTTATTAGATTAGGAACAATGCCATTAAGGCTGCGCAATCAATCCCCAAGAACCCATATTTTCCCAATCTGTTCGTTCTACTTTTCTAAGCTTCAATGGGTTTCCAAAAATTCATCTGTCTCAATATCTCAAGGTCAAGTTGAAGGAGCCTTTTCTGTTTGGTTCGTTAAGGTTGTATGCACATTATATGTTCGACGTAAGTCGTCAGTGAAAGAAGTTCGTATTTCTGATTATCTTCGCAAGAATTTAAATCCCTCGACTACTTTTAGTGCTATTGAGCATATGAATATTAATTGGAATAACCCAAAATTAGCTTTTAGTTTTTTAGAGTATACTAAGAATACGTTGAATCTTGTTCATTCCATTGAAACATATAGTTTTCTTTTAAGGTCATTTTGTCAGGTGGGTGTTCATGATTTAGCCAATTTGGTAATTGACTTAATGAGGATTGATGGGTTGTTGCCAGATAGTTCTCTTTTAGGCTTTGTAATTACATCATTTGTGAGTGTTGGTAAGTTTGATGTTGCCAAAGAGTTGATTATTGATCATTCTCGAAACAGTGTAGAAAAGGATAATGTGCTGAGTTCTTTTGTGATCAACAAACTTTTGAGTTCGTTGGTGAAGGGTAACCAGGTGGATGAGGCAGTTGCTTTCTTTGAAAATATTATTTTAAGATCACCATGCTGTTTTCCTGATGTTTATGCTTTTAACATAGTCATCTATGGTCTCTGCAAGGCTAGAGAGGTTCACAAGGCTTTCAGGTTATTCAATCAAATGAGAACGTTTGGTTGTTTTCCTGATTCTGTTTCCTACAATACGCTTTTAAATGGATTTTGTCGTGTTGGCAATGTTGATAAAGCAAATGAGTTGTTGAAAGAAGTTTGTACTGTTGATGGATGTTCACCCGATGTTGTAACTTTTACTTCGGTTATTTCAGGGTTTTGCAAATTAGGTAAGACAAAAGAAGCGTTGGAGCTATTTGATAAAATGATTGATCATGGAATCAAACCTAACACCATAACCTTTAATGTCATAATTGACGGTTTTGGCAAGATTGGAGATATGGCTTCTGTACTAAATATGTATGATAAAATGCTTCATTTTGGTTGTTATCCGGATGTTATCACCTTCACATCAATCATTGATGGCCATTGCCGTGTAGGAGAATTGCACAAGGGCTTAGAGATTTGGGATGAAATGAATAGACGAAATTTATATCCAAACATATACACGTTTTCCGTTCTCATCCATTTTTTGTGTAAAGAAGGTAGGTTAAATGAGGCACGTGATCTCTTAAGACAATTGAAGAAGAGAGGCGATATTGTTCCAAAAGCATTTATTTACAACCCTGTAATTGACGGTTTTTGCAAAGCAGGTAATGTGGATGAGGCGAATGTGATTGTTAAGGAAATGGAGGAGAAAAGATGCAAACTTGACAAGTTGACATTTACGATTTTAATAATTGGGCATTGTTTGAAAGGGCGAACGATTGAAGCAATACGTCTTTTTGACAACATGCTAGTAGTTGGTTGTGCCCCGGATTCGGTTACTATAAGTTCATTGGTGTCACACCTTCTTAAGGCTGGGATGTCCAAAGAAGCTTTTGAAATAAAAAAAGCTGCATTGGGCTTGCGGGGCCCACAAACAGTTGCTTTGTATAGTAAAAGCGTTGATATTCCTGTGGCTGTGTAGCTGATATGGCGTTTTATGTTATGTTAGGACCTAGCGATCGGTCAACGACACATGCAAAAGAGGTCGACACTTGGCGTTATCAGGTGTGCATCTTATAAGTTTAAATTATGCAAATTTTGTTGGTCACTTATTTTGTTGCTACCTTGTTGTGAAGTATTACTTGTAATCTAAGTGAATATGATGGTCTAAAAATGGACATTAATAGGATATAAGTTATGTGATTTTGTTGGTCACTTATTTTATTGCTACCTTGTTGTGAAGTATTAATTGTAATCTAGGTGAATATGTTGGTCTAAAAATGGGCATTAATAGGATATAAGTTATGTGATTTTTCAAACCTAGGTGTTAGACAATACATGTTTTTGTATTTAATAGTGTATATGATAAAACAAGCAACAAACATGTATATCATATGCACAAGAATAAACATCTTGTAACAATAAAGTATTGTAGCTTTTAAACCTTCACATTAGACAACAATTGATTTGGATCCAAATTCAGTTAATTTTTAATTTCTGTATGGAATAAACATTTCTCTTTCTGTTTTCTCTCATCATTTCTTATTTAAAATTCTCAGCAGTGTTTTTTTAGGGGGTGGGGGGTGGGGGGTGTTTGGAATTGCATTTCGGGGGAAATTATGTGATATGGCATCTGCAAAATAATCAGAAAGTAGTGTTTGACAAACCATTTGTAAAAAGTGATTATCTACGTTTTCTATGAGAAAACTCAATTTTGAAGAAGCATGTTTCAACGTGCTTCTTTAAAATGCCCTTTTTCAAATGCAATCCCAAACACCCCCTTGTTGGTTTCCAAACACAAAATCATTCACTCATAATCATGCACCTTTCATGTTCAAACCTGGTATTCTAGATATTTGTATTTCTCCATAGTTTTCTTTTGTCCGTTGTGCAATCTACTTCTAGTAGTCTCTACTCATAATCATGAGTAGTACCTGTTTTGCTGCATCTAGGTCTACTTTGAAGATGTACTTGTACTTTTAATCACTATGTGAAACATCCTAATAGAAACCCTGTGAAAGTATTTAATTTTCAATACATATCATCGACTCATCCTTGTTTTAGAAATAAAAGCCAATTACATTAAACATCTATCCATGTTTGAAAAAATAAGATTCATTTCCGTGCTTCCATATCTTTAAACCAAACACAATGTGAATGGATCTAATTACAATTACATCACATTCCATGGGATGTGAAACAAACAAGCCTTAAAGCGCGTGGCTTGATTTCTTGCAATTTGAATCTCAATCAATTAGGAGACCCGTGACTAAAGTACCCTTATAAATTTTGTATTTCTGTTGATAACACACACACACACTCACCAAACACACAATGTGAATGGATCTAGTTCCAATTGAATCACATTCCATGGGATGTGAAACACACACGCGCACACACAAACACACATATATATATATATATAATGCATGTATATATGTATCGTATATGTGTGTGTATATATATGTATGTATGTTTGTGAATGTGTGATTATGTATATAGATGTGTGGGTATACACTAATATATATAGACACACATATCTATCAACAAAAATACATGATTTATAAAGGTACATTGGTCTTTTAATTGATAGAGATTCATATTACAAGATAGAGATGCATATTACAAGAAATCAAGCCATGTGATTTAATGCTTGTTTGTTTATGTCCCATGGAATGTGAAGTAAAAGAAAAGGGAATGTGAGATAATTTGAATTAGATTTGTTCACATTGTGTGTTTGGTTAAAAGATTTGGAAGTAAGGAAAGGAATGTTATTTCTTTAAATTCCACAGGGGGTGGAATCTACAAACCTTTTAGGTGGAGGGTTGTTAAGGAATTGAATTCAACCCCAGATCCGTCACGTGTGTATCATCTTCTTCGGCCACCCACTGGCCGTGACCACAGACCCACATAGCCACCCACCGTCACTTGGTTTTAAAAGGCGTAAAGCGCTAACGATCCTGGAAGCCAAAACGCTAAGGGTCCTAGAAGACGAAGTGCTAAGCTCTAAAGAGAAAGCACTCACTCTAAGCACACGAAGTGCCCAAAATTCACAAAAAGTATAGAACAATTATAAATTAAATTGTCTAACGTCCACAAATAGTCATATACTACCTTATATACTTAACACCAAAGTATCAATGCATTATTCAAAATTTAGAATTACTTGAACACCAACATATATTTCTAAATTTACTTATAAATACTTCAATACTTATATACCATTAATCATACCATGATACCAATTACCAAAAATGGTCTAAAATGCATAATGCATATGCGCATATCAATCTCAAAAGTGGAACTAAAGTGAGATGAACAAAAGTATTTTCCTTACTCATCACTAAAAATCCTCTAAATCATCATAGTCATCAACTCGAACAACACCATGTCCCTCGTCACTAGAAACTCTAATATCTTTTTTTATTTTATCTTCATCAACCAAGCATTTACAAGATGGTCTACTATATGCATAAATATGAGCTAGAGCTTTTCCTTTATCATCTTTTGATGGTCCGGCTCTGTCATTCTTTACTTCTAATGCTCTAGTCTCATATGCACCGGAAGCGTTAGCAACATCACTCACACAATCACATTAAATCCTCACCAACAAACACCGCGTCATCATCATCTTCATCATCTCCCATTCTTCCCATCAACCATTCATTGCTCTCATCAATATCATGCAAAAGGATGGACCGGTATCCTTATTTTTAGCTTGGAGCACCAAGGAAACGATTGAATTTCATAAACACCATGTCCTTCAATATTTCAATCTAGATTGTGCCAATCTATTTCATTTCTTTCTGTGAAGCTACAAGAAAAAGAACCAAAGAAACTATGTAAAAAGTTGATTTTCAGTAACAATATGGAAAAAAAAATTTCAGCAACATGATGTGTACAAAACTGAATTTCAGCAACATTATGCAATAATATATATATATATATATATGTATCTATATGTGTTTGTGTATATATATAGGGGAGGGTTCAAACGAGAACTGTTTTTCGTACGAGAACTGCGAGAACCAATCTTGGCCATTCAAGT
>JAUEJL010110699.1:0-12541 GCA_032274825.1 Drosophyllum lusitanicum | reverse complement strand
GTTAATAAGATTCTTATATTCCATTTTAATAACTAAACTTTACATATTTAAGAAAATCAAAGTTAATACAATTTTTTAATAGTCAAAGCAAATACAAATTAACTTAATTATTAAAAAATATTTTCATAACCTTTTACTTTAATTATGGATAACAAAAAAGTAAAGGAAATGAAAAAAAGATAAAGAAAATATACATGTCATCAAACGAAAATAATTCGTTGTCACTGTATTACATGAATACTATATTTCTTACATCTTGAAAACGGACATGTTAACGAGTAGAAATTATTTGTTGCCGTCGCATTGCTCGGGTATTATGCTAGTTATGAATGATTTATTTAGATGTTGTGGGCAAAATTACTAGAGGAGACTGAATACGTCATGATGGTGGTTGTGAGATATTTTTGAAAGATGTGAAGCTAACACTCATGTTATATATTTTGTTATGTTTATCAAATACGAATTCCGTTGTTATATCTTTGATAGTTATATATATATATATATATACACACACACACACACACACTATTATAATAACTGTTTTTTCTTTATTAACTATACATCACCTATTAACATGGGTGACCCAATTAAGCTAGTCATGTATGATGGTCCAAAAATACGTCCAGTTAGATTTGCTGTCGCAATAAGAGATAAATCAATAATATTTGCATCTCCGGTTAAACTTATTTATCTCAATTCAAGTAAGCTAAAAATTGATATTTCCCTAAGTTCTAGATATTCACAATGTCATAAGATAATTCAAATAATTGCATTTTTTGATATTATTTTTCAGCGAACATTTTGATTGCAATATAATTAACCGAGATCATTTGCCAAAATTAATTACATGATGTTACGATAGTTTTATGATTTTGGATAAAGAACTTTTTATTTACTTGTATGTTCTTTACATAACGTTTTTAGATATTTAACCTTTTTAGTTTTTTCATGCACGAATGTACGACTCCATACATGTTGCAAATTAATAGTGTAATTTTGACACCCTCACATATTATGTGAAAATATATAATAAAAATGTATTGAATACTTTAGATTCATTAACAATGTTGACCATTAATAATGACACACGTATTTTCGGACATGTATATATTAAAAAAATCGTCCTGAACAACGTACAGGTATAGCACTAGTTGTAGATGATAATGTTGTAGACCAAAAATTTATGTAACAACCAAAAGTTAGAAATTTATTACAATTTGATTGGTTACTAAATTTAACTAAAACTAAATTTAATTTTTTTAGTTCATGTGGTTTGTTAAATTACGGGTTTGGTTTCTTCATCCGAAAAATTAGGGGTTTAGTCTCTATTAGCTTGAGTTCATTGTACTTTTGATCCCTCCCAATCTCTATTAATTTATTAATTTTCTGAATTTATTAAAATATTACTCAATGCTTAAATATAGATTAATTATTGACTAATTCATTTAATATATTAATTAATATCTAAATACTAATCAATATAATTTCATCTCCAAAACCAATCCAGTCATTGGTCTGGCTATAACCACCACACCAACTACAACCAACATCGCCAAATTCCGGCACCGTTGCTATATTCCGGCCACCATCATGAGGAGGAATATTAATAACCCTAAATTGTAAGTTTGTGGGGTTCCAACTCAAAACCAATTGGTTATGAGAGGAGTAGCCCAGGACCCTTATTAAGCAGATTACAAAGTCACTTTCCGTCCGATGTGGGACATTACTCAACACGCCCCCTCACGTGTGGGGTTTTTTTTTTCCGCCCAACACGTGGATATTTATGGGTTACGTGAAGTCCGTGTGGCCTTTGACCAACCACGGGTGAACCTTGCTCTGGTACCATGTAAGTTTGTGGGGCTCCAACTCAAAACAATTGGTTATGAGAGGAGTAGCCCAGAACCCTTATTAAGCAGATTACAAAGTCATTTTCCGTCCGATGTGTGACATTACTCAACATATCTTCCTTTTCACACCGGTACGTACGTAGCATTCGTGGTTCTTAATTAGTCAATGGCACAAGAAAGGGGTACTCGTAAATAAAATACAATCATGTTTTCTTTTTATGATATTAATTTTGTATAATCCGAATTGCATTTAAGCTAATTTGATACGCAACTATGACTTTGTCTGATATA
Organism: Drosophyllum lusitanicum; assembly: GCA_032274825.1. Taxonomy (NCBI): domain Eukaryota; kingdom Viridiplantae; phylum Streptophyta; class Magnoliopsida; order Caryophyllales; family Drosophyllaceae; genus Drosophyllum; species Drosophyllum lusitanicum. The sequence continues at coordinate 10,403 of JAUEJL010110699.1, read as the reverse complement.
ATATGATCAGAAACATAAATAAATAAATTAGTTTAATAAAGATGAAATGTATGATCCTACTGGCCATTACCGACTAGTGACAATAACACTCGTTTTCTCCCTTGTACTACTTAAAACCTAGCTATGCTACCCCACACACTCTGATTGCTCCTTGTGAAGATCGGTCTAGACCACCGAAGATTCACCAAAGATGGATCATCATCAGCCTCGCCTTCTAGATATGTTACCCTACCCTTCATGGATATCTATTGTTCGCTCATTTTCCTCTCACCCTTTTCCTTTGGGTTCGGATTGAGGCAATGCAAATCTTTAACCGGATATCAACAATCTTTCTAAACGTACTACCATCTTCAAATGTCTTGGAACTTCGTTAATGTTGAGATTTCCTACCCTTGAAAATCCTATGTTAATATACTCTCTCACTTTACACATTCATATATATAAAAGGTAATAATATTATACATTTAAGTTAGAAGAAATATGATCTTAGTATGTTTTTACATTAAATTTTCTAAAAATCATAAATGGTGAATGTTACTTGATAGTCAGTGTCGTGGGATTTATATCCTAAAGTTGGTTAATTAAAAAAGAAAAGATAACGAGTTATCATAAGTTAAAAAAAAGTAATGATAAATAAAATATAGAAAATAATATTTAAACACACATGTCTGAAGCAAAAAAAATAAAAATAAATTTAACAAGTTATATTAGAAAAGAGATGAAAGCTTATTTTAAAGAATAAAAGAATATTTATTAGAATAGAAAAAAGGAAAAAAAATCTCTCGAGTATTCTAATTTTTTAATTCAAAAACATAGAAATTGAACTTTAAATTAATTTTTTTGATCTCCAATTTGAAAAAAATGGGGTATAAAAGAACCTTTGTTTTCCGATATAGTTAATAACCAAGTCCAATCAAACATTGTGAAAGACAATCAATATTAGATTAATATCGTATTATAACAAAATTTATATCAAAATATTAAAAAAAATGACGTAATTACATCGAACATTATAAGAACACGTCAGAAGTCAACAAATGTAACCGAGTGGATGTTTAGGACCTTAGGACGTTAGGTTAGCTTTTAAAAAGCCTACATGGGCTTCTTCTGTGGAGCTCATTTCACATTCTTCTTCATGGGTTTCTTCTTATTGATCCATAACTTTCTATGAGCCCAACACTAGATTTGGACCTGGATATTTTGCTAATTTTGGAATTTGGACTACTCATTCTACTATGCTTATATTGGTGAAAAAGGCATGGCATAAAATATGTCTCCTACGTATAATTTAGCAACTAAATTTGAGCATGGGTCCATTTCTGATATGTTTTTTAACAACTTATATTATAAATGTGTTGAATTTTGGTATGAGGTTCACGTTTCAGACTTGTTTTGTGTTTTATTGCTCGGTTACTTCCCCTGGGCACCCCGTTTGGTTAACGAAATGAAATCGAAAGAATTTAAATTTGACTAGGGATTGGAATTAGTTAGAATTAAACAAAATAAATTAATGAACCAAATTGATCGATGAAATCGATCTGCCAACATTAAAAAAATCAATGAAACTAATCAATTTGTGAGCAATACACATAAAATCAAACAAGCAGGAGACGAAACTAAACCAGAACAAAAATCTGACTGATTTCTCTCATCGCCGTTGTGTAAAGAGATGGGTGACGATGTAACCAATAGATGAACTAGAGATGATGGTGGTGATTTCATCTGTGGGCAAGATGAACCTAACATGGTGGTGCTTTGTAAAAGGGTAGTCGCATAAGAATAATAGTAGGCTAGAAGGGAGAGAATAGTTGTAGGCTAGAAGGGATGGTCAGGGAAGAACTATTGAAGTTGATAGCCAATGGATACTTGAAGAATGAAGTTGGGTGAAAGGATACAAGTTGAATTCCATAGGAATTTTGATTTAATTAGTATTTGTCAAATCCTACATGTGAGGGAATTTGAGGAATTGGTCAAATTTCATTCTATCCATTCTTCCAACCAAACAACCGTATAAAGGAATTCACAATTTCAATTTTAAACAATTCCGATCAATTCCATCAAACCAAGCACATAATAGAGGGTTTTTAAGGAACCAAAACTTAAAAAGTGAAAACTATAATTAATGATGCTAAGGCTCAAAATTGATCTGTAATCTACAAACATGTTTCTTGTTCTTGAAATCATTATTGATGTAGCATTATTAAAATGTATTATCAATCTATTAAAGGTTTGAATTCTAACATGAACAATTATATGCAAGTACTTGTTTTTATAAAATAAAATATTAATCACTTTATTTGTTACAAGAGAATGCGATATTTGAATAGCAACCTAATTTTATAAAAAGAGGTTGATGTTTATGAAACGTCTAAAACAATGTTTATAATAAAAAAAAGGTGAATATGAGATGTTCTATACCCTTTTACTCATTTAATTAATACATGTGTTCAAATATAAAAAGATGGTAAAAAAAGAAAATAGTATATATTTTATATGTTATCGAATAATGGATACTAAGATTTAGCAAGAAACAATAGAATTTTTCTATAAATATTACATTTGTAAATGTATAAAGTTTTGAGAAATGATATATCCTCTTACTTTTTGTTCCTACTTTATCCTCTTACCTACTCAATATTTAACATGTATAATGTATTAATTCTTTTTCTTTATATCATCCATTGATTTTAACAATTATCTTAATCAAACGAGTAAGAATATAAATAAGAACAAAAAACAAAAAGGTATATCATTAACTAAAGTTTTTAATTAGGATTTAGGACCATTGTTTAGTAGAAAATCTAGGTGTGATAATTACAATTCATTCGCTCAATAGAATAATGATTATTAAATTATTATACTTAAGAATATCAAGAAGGATTCTCACTTTCCAAGAAAGGCAAAAGAGAATACGAGGGGGGTTAAAGACAAATTATGAAAAAGCGAAGGGCCTGATTTAAGAGGGAAGGATTTCAAGTTACGTTTGACTGCCCCGAGATCCAACAAGGATTTCAGCAAAACCTATTTGAACCATTTGCAGTTTCAGCCCTTTAACAAAGCCAAAATGACTCTATTAGCCATCAAAATCAAATTCTAACTTTCCAAATACTCTCGGTTTAAGTTGGACACAAAACTACAAAGACAAAACTTTATCCTCCTTGAACAATGTGTAACAAGAAACATCTCGTATATTACTTTGTTAATTTTGAACGTGTTTCAGTTCGTCGGATTTGCTTGATAGTATGAAATACGACTTCATTTTGTAACGTCAATGATGATAACATTTGTTGATTAGATTAAACAAAAAGTAAATACCTTGACAACAAAGTGGATAGATGGTAAGATTTAGTAATATAGATTTGTGAGTTCTTTCATTGAATTTGTTACTAGACTCAATTAATAGCTTATAGTCTAAAATAAGATACCAATTTATCTAAAATGAACGTATTAGATTGGATATGTTACTTAATGTTCTTGTTTAAGTTGTTGATTGATGATGAAAATTAGCTCGTTAATCTATTTGGTAGCCATTGCCATTATGAATTTGTCACTATATATGTTCTTGTTACTCAACGATAGTATCATATGCATGATTACCCTCTAAATAGGGGGTAGTTCATAGCTCACCAATAAATTCTCTTGATATTGTACATATTTAACTATTTTCACCTACCTCAAAGAACTTGATATATACTTGAGCAATTTAAGCATTGTAATCCATTAACCAAATAGTTGATCAATTTAATAAATGACATATCTACTAGGGGTGTAATCAAGTTAAGTTGGATCGAAACAATTTCCCACTCAATCTAAACTTGACTAGAAAACATGAAGCTTAACTTGATATCAACCAAGCCTTTTTCTTCAAGCTCAATCTTGATAGCCTAATTGACACCTTGAGTTTGACTTAATTATCCTTATTTATTTGTGTGTACTTTCAATTACCATGATTAATTTATACTTAAGCTCATGTTGGATTGATTTGATGAATCAATTATAAACATATAAAGGGTAAAACTATAAAATAATATATCCTTGATGAGGTTTGAGAACTTTAGTTATATGGTATTTTCAATTTCAAGCTTCAATCGAAAGACTTCTCACGCAACTTGAGCTCAAATATACTAGAATCAAATTGATTTTAACTATTCGTTAAGATTGTTTCAAGTTGCTTTTAACTTGGTGAATCCGAAGTGGATAGGCCATAGTTCTAGTTATGGGATGGGCTCACTCCATTAGTCCCGATTAATCTAATCTCTAAACAATAATGTCGAGACACACAAATCTCTTCATTATTACCATAACAAGGTGTTAGGACCAATACGGTTACCACTAAGTCAAATAAAATTTTTTATAGTCAAAACGTTATTTTTTTCTTATATATTGAGTAACTGGGTGGTATGATTGTTGTATGCTGGTATGGTCACCAACACAAGGTAAAGATGGACTCCACCTACATGATGATGATAAAAAGTTATATATTTAAAATTTTTAAAAGTAATAAGCAAGATCGAGTTCTTTAGTAATAAAACTGATGAAGATTAGTTATGATCTAATGATTATAATATGATAATACATAACATATTTATATTCAATATAAAATCACAAGACTCCTAATGTTCTAAACTTACTCGATTACATCCATATTAATAAGAATAACAAGTCAATATGTAAAAATTCAAAGAGAACCAAATTGATACAATTAAGTTTTGGGATTAAGTTTGTTTTTCTACAATTGACGAGGGACTGAAGATGTAAATCACGAAAAGCATTAAAGGCATGTGGGACGTAGCCCGTAGGGACCATGGCCGATGATGTGTAAAAAGGACGAGAAGTTGAAGATAGTCTGAACTCTGACCTCCAAAACCACCACCATCACTCCTCCCTCTGCAACTTCTTGAGCTGCGTGCTTGGAGATCACAAACTAGCTGACCGTTGCATCTCTCTCTACACGAGTTTTCTCCAGCATCAGTAATGACTATCACTGTAGCTCTCAGCCATTGATTTTCTTACAAGCTCCTCTTCGTAGCTTAGGAAGCTTGGTTATTTGTTACAAACAACCAGCTTCTGATTTCAAATTTTCAAGTCGGTGGCGTTGTTTACGGTATTTTTTTCGAGACTAGTTTCAGCTCGTTTGCAGATTTGCAGCTCGAATTCTCTTCATTTGTGAGTTAACGGAAGCTCCTTCCATCAAAACCACATGTTTTTTTTTTTCAACATTTAACTGTTGATGATCATAAAACATTAAGATTCCTGACCTGATGATTATCTGTTCACTCGAAAGGTGTATGCTTGACGCGGCGTGGCGGTGGTGGAAGTGCAAAGGGATTTCTGGATCTCCTTCTTGTTATTAGGTACGATACGTTGGTACGCCATTTTCCTTAATATTTTGTTGTAACAATTTTTATTTTTTGAAAATCTTCGCTGAATTCCAGTTTCTTCTTAGTTAATACTCACCGATTTAAACATGAAAAGGATGTTTCAACGAGAAGTACAACAATGTAAACACGGGGTACAATATAGGGTTCATGATGTAAGAACGGTCTGTATATTCAAGTCCGGTCAGCCGACACGGAGCTCTGTAGGGCCGGACTCTCAAATGCGTTAAGCTTTTTCAAACATTGCCTAAAGAAATTAGATACAGACAGCCTTCTTTTCTTTGAAGGCAAGGATAATTGGATCTTTGTACTATCCGTTATGTGTAAAATCTTGAATTATAATTATAAACTATTAAATCATGACTGTTTCAACGTATGCAGATGATGGCATCAAGCACAACTCTGTGATTAAATAGGTCTGATAATTGTGTGGGTGTGGAGTATTAAATTTGTATTTGTTTGAAATTTGTTGAGAGGTCGTTTTCGGGTTAGCCAAAAGGCATCTCTCGCAGCTTGAGAGAAGTGGGTGAGGGTGATGGACTTGTAATCTTGCTATTTTTAAAATAAACCTTTTATAATTAGGTCACTATTGGATGTCAATTCAACCAAATTTGACATTTTTGTATTAATTTGTGATGGATATTGCCTGACATTAATCGTTGGTCTTTGATCAATGCTCTCTGGTCTGCTTTTTGCTAACCAGCTTTCACCTCCTTTTAATCTGGTGCTAGTAAGGTGTTCTTCAGTCAAACCTGTTTGATGGTTTGGGCCAGTGTGGTTAATCAACCGGTTGGTATTGTTGATATTGTTCATCTGTATCTCACTTAAAAATACACAAAACTAGATTTAGGCAACACATGAAAAAATGATGTAGTGATTACTTATATATAATTTTAACTACATTGTATTTGTTCCATTTGTACTTAATGCTATTGATTTACAGTATCCTACTATCCTGTTTTGTAGCATGTTCACAAAAAACTGTTCTAAATTATGAATAACTAGGACTGGGAAACCTTTTTTTGGAATTATCAGGAATTAGGATAAGGTTATGGCAATACAAGTCAAAATTCTCATATTGGTATGTACATGTGCATCTTCTTTTGGACACAGGAATTTAAGCTATTTAGGATGTTTCCCTCTTTAGCCACAAAGTTACAAACTACAAATACTCCTTTTTTAGCATTTTAATTGAGATAAATATAACCCATTATTGAATTTTTCATGATTACTCTATAGGTCTTCAGGTTTAAAAAAGATGAAGAATATTTGTTCCCCCAATTTCAAGTCAGACAAGCATCTCAGTTTACAATTTATTAGTATTTTCCATCTCTGATTATCAAAGCTCAATGTAGATTTCTAACAGCATAAAATCTCTCTCTCTCTCTCATTCCAGAAATTTACACATTTCTAAATATAGCATGTTCTACTTAAAAAGTCTTAACTGGACATCCTAATGGTTTCAATGGTGAAATGTGTAATTACATTCTTAATATGTGTGCGAATCTCTACTGTAATACGGGTATGAATATGAAGCAACCATTGACCGCCTTCATTTCGATTTGTAATAGTGTTTGGACTGAATAGATGAAGCTCCAACTGGATGTTGCTTTAGCTTGCTTCATCATCTTGATCTGGATTCAGCACATCCTTTGCGGTTAGTATCAACTCTAGTATATTGTTTTACAGAGTTTTAATATGGTTTAATCTAGAAGAACATATTTTTGTAACTCTAATTTGTTAACATATTGTCTAATAACAAAACAAGATGAAATTACGCCTCTCTGCTTTAAACTATTTATGCCAGATGAAGTTTCAGACACTCCAGATATAATCAAGTGGACATGTACATGCTATGCGAACAAACTGAACCAGCAAACTGACATCCCAACTAATTGCTCTTCATCCTGTAATTGCAGCTCTGGTATGCTAACTTCATAATAATTTATAGTATCACGTGCAAAAATAGTTAGATATATTAAACACATATCCATGGCCTCCTGAGAAATTAATTCCTTACTCAATTCTTATGCAATTAAGAATATACAATGTTAGGAATACAAACAACTATTCCTTTTCCAATAAAATGCTTTTAGTTATCCAAATCAATTATGCTTGTTATTTGAAATAATCTTCTTATATTTGATCTGTATTGTACATTTCTTTCTCTGTGGCTGCAGAAGGCTCAAGTCAAAATAGATGGAAATGCATATGCCCTGGTGATAGACTCCCTTCAGTGGCTGCAGGTCACGAATCCAATTGTTTTGTCTCCTGCAATTGCAATTCTGGTAAATTGTTACCCTGGCCCACATCAAGTTTTACCAAAGCATTTTTGTTGTTTCTGTTCGAAGACATAATGTTGGATGTTACATTATTTTGAAATATTGCATGTAAAAATCTTCCACCACCGTAATTAAAATTTAATTACATGGTGTTACTTTAATGTCTATTCACAGGATCTTTGAGTGAGGAAGAGTCTTCAAAGAAACAATTTTCCAGCAAAGCTGTATTAATCACCCTATTACTATGCATGGTGGTGACAACTCTTGCAATCTTTGCTTCAGTGATGTGCTATGTATATCGAAAGCATAACTTCTCTAAACAACTTCCTTTATCCTCGTCTGATAAAGATACAAGTTACAACAGTACTACCAACTTAATAAGCTATAGAACAGCTTCAGTACCTGAATCTAAAATATATATTCATTCTCCCACCAATCCCATCGCAGGTAACTGTGTCTTAACAAATTTATTTCATTTAAAAATGTCAGTGTTCATTTTTCCTCACATATATTTTTTTGTCTCTTTCTCCAGGGTGTATATACAAGACTTCACTCTTCTTTAAGAAACAAACAAGAACTGTACAAGGAACTATCACAAACTTTTCATACTTTGAATTGGAAACTGCAACCAATAAATTCTCTGATTCTAGTTTAATTGGAGTTGGGGTAAGCAGCCACGTATATTATGGCCAGCTAAGAGATGGTAAACTTGTTGCTGTTAAACGGCTTAAAGCTCAGGGAGGCCCAGATGCCGAAGTGACTTTTTTGACAGAGGTAATGGACTAATCATTGTACCACTGAATGGGGTTGTGTAGCGGGTCAAAACAATATTATTTTTATTGGTATGGGTTGAGCTTGTTTGGCTTGAAACACATTTTGTGCAAGACTTTTTGTCATAGTTAGCGTGTCAAATATGATAACAGAAACTATATCATTCCAGTAGTAAATGAACTTTTTGAAGAAAATGATTTAGGAGATTTTATGCATTAACTTTTTAAATCATGATCAGATTGAACTGCTATCAAGACTCCATCACTGTCATGTGGTACCGTTGCTTGGCTACTGCTTAGAGTATCATGGAAAACACCTTGAGATGCTCTTGGTATTTGAATACATGTCCAATGGTAACCTGAGAGAGTGTCTTGATGGAGTATCAGGAAAATGCCTTGATTGGGGAGCTCGTATTGCAGTTGCAATTGGAGCTGCTAGGGGCTTAGAATATCTCCATGAAGCAGCTGCACCGAGAATCTTGCATAGAGATGTTAAATCGACAAACATTCTCCTAGATGAAAACTGGCGAGCAAAGGTATGAGAACATTAATATCAATTATATTAATGATGTCTATATATAGTTCTCTTTTTCATAACATTAATTTTGTTACTATTAGATTACTGATCTTGGCATGGCTAAAAGTTTGGTAAGTGATGGTCTCCCCAGCTGTTCTAGCTCTCCTGCTCGCATGCAGGGGACTTTTGGCTATTTTGCACCTGAATACGCGATTGTTGGAAGGGCATCCCTTATGTCCGATGTTTTCAGTTTCGGTGTTGTGCTTCTTGAACTAATTAGTGGTCGGCATCCCATATATAAATCACCCGACAAAGGGGAAGAGAGCCTTGTCATATGGGTAGGTAACCTATTATTATTCTTTTTTCTTTCTTTAATGTAATATGGTATCATCAAATTGACTTGCATATTTCTGATTAAATGCAGGCAACACCACTTTTACATGATAGCAGGCGGGTGAGTAAGGAGCTGCCTGACCCACGCCTTAAAGGGAACATCGGAGAAGAAGAATTGCAAGTGATGGCTTATTTGGCAAAGGAGTGCTTGTTATTGGATCCCGATGCCCGTCCAACAATGAGCGAGGTTGTTCAAATACTTCTAACTATCGCACCAGAAAAGTCCAAAAGGCGGAATTTCTCTGTTGACCGTTTTCAGGTACAACTATCATACTTAATTAATGGTCAAAAAAATTTCCCAACCATGCTTTGTTGCAGATTTTGGTGTTATCAACGTTTTTTCCTTTTAAATTAGTTAATTTCTGAAATACACCTTCTGAAACAGGATTACACCATTAGAATGGATCGTGCCACAGACGAGCTTCAGCAAACATCTTCCAGTGGATCATTGTCATCTGAAGCTTCACTGATTGTAGATACTCGAGAAAACAGCTATATACAATTGAGTAAAGATTCACCTGAAAACCTTAAGCAAATGATTTTTCCAACTTTGGATCCCAAATGTTCACATACTGAAGATGATGAATCAATTGTGGACTTAACTGAACCCCGGTTCGAATCCTTCTGTGTGTCAAAGATTTCATCTGCCTCCTGATTTACACACAAATGCAATGAAATTTGCGTTCATACGTTTCTTGGGCATGGCGATATTCATAATTTATTGGGCTACGGAATATTCATAGTTTATTAGCTTGTAGTTTGATTAAATCTTAAACATGAGCTTAAATCTACCATTCATTTCATTTTTCTAGAGGACTTGGGAGAAAAATCTGTAGAGGTATGACTAGTGAAGTCGTGTTTGTGTACATGCTTTTTCATCACGATATATTTGTAAGTTGTATCGTCTTATTAGGATATTATATATCACCGGTTTACTATTTTAGTCTATAAACTAGTGTAGGATCGCAACCAAGATATTGTCCGCTTTGGATTGTCCCTCATGGCTTTAAAACGCGTCAGTAGGTAGGAGTAAGATCCACCCTCCTTATAAGGAAGAATGAAT